>VXAA01005745.1:676046-753545 GCA_013399115.1 Anseranas semipalmata | reverse complement strand
TTTGTATCCCACAAGAGGATAATGAATGAGGACATGCTGTGCACTCCTGTATTTCCCAAACAGCAGCTGTAAGCCAGCTTCCATCAGTTCTCAGTGTCTGGCTTCTGATGTCCTAACTGTAATTTGTGCAATCCAGCTGCAATGGCCACTCCTGATAGAAAATGTTCACCTCTCCACGGTCTGGACTGATAACTCCAGCCTGTGTCAACAGGTTAGTGTCAAACTCAGAGGGCTGTAGCCACTTACAGTGCCACTGCTAATCTAAAGCTAGTTTGTGATAGGACACCAAAACCTGAACTGCAATGTAGCTTCTGCACAGGCTGAGGTAGTGTCTTGTAGTTATCCATACTGTTCATTCTCAGCGTGCTCATGAGTAGTTTGGCTGCAGCCTTCCAACCTGAGGAACATCAGTGCTTTAAGCCTTTTGGATTAAGCAGGCAGAATCCCCTGTGTCCTGTGATTAAAAACTGGCTTGAAGGCAGGAGAAATAAGCTTTGGAAGAGGCTGGGTGGAGCAGAGATGGTTCCACAATGAGTTTGTTATCAGTGTCTATGCACATCCTAAACACTGATGGAAGCTGCTTCTTCTCCTGTTCACCTCAGCATTCCACCCCTGCCCTCAAAATAAAGCTGTTATTCTTTTCGTGGCTTGCTTTCTTCCCTTGCAACTGCCCCTTGTGTTTCATGTGGGAATATTTATATTCCTCCAGGCAACTGCCACCAAGAAGCTCGTTTTCCCTGCCAGCCTCTCCAGCTGCTTTTCCTGTCTGTAAGCATTAGGAGTACCAGAATATATGCAGTGATTGAACTTGAGCACACAGGGGAAACCATGAGGACCTCAGGGGAGGCCTCCATGTGGATGAAAGCAAATAGTCCATGACAGACATGCAGCCTGAGAAATAGCTTGCAGTTAGGTGTTCTTCCCACTCCATGCCATTTATGGATTGTCCATAAGCTTTGCCTACCCTAGAAAAGACTAAAAGGGAAAAATATTTTTTTAAGTATTGTCCATGATTTTCCTTCCCAGCAGTCATGGAGTGGGACGGACTCTAGCAGAGTGCTCTCAGATTTCTCCTGCCAACTGTTTTCAAACAGACTTTGAGACAGCAGTTTTAATTGAATATCATTATTAATGGAATACTACATGAATTAATAGAAGGTTTCCAAGCTTCTTTAATAAAGTTATCATTTGCAATTATTTCTGTACAGATGATTCTACTAATTCAGCTAGCTTTCAACCATGCTGGCACATTATGATGATTGCTAATGTCAATTGTTTGTGTCATGCTTTGAATCAGAAAGTAGTAGCTCTGCACATCCCAGAGGAAAAAATACCACTGTATGGATAGAGCGAGAATTAAAAACGTGAATCAACAGAAGGGCTACTTTGAGTTTCACCAGTGCTATTCTAGGAACCCTTTTATAGATCTGCATTCCTGAATTAGTGAGACCACCTGTACGGAAAGAGTTGATCAAGTTCCTGCCTTTTCAGCTCTCAGCATTTCCCAAGTCAAAAGAATGGATTTTCTAATTCTCTGCTTTCTATACTCAACCATACAATTAAGGTCATTTGACTGAAATAATTAGCAGAGAGTGCTTTCTCTGTGAACAATCAGAAACTCTTTCTGCCCACCTCTGACACAGGCTGCAGTCAACTGCAGGAGAATTTTGGTTTCTTTTCATTTACAGCTATTGTTCCTGGTATGGAAGCCCAATTATGACATCCTGCACAGCAAGCAATTCAGGATGCCAGTGGTGTGATATCAAGTCAGAGAATGACGTTTGGGCTTAAAACATGATCTGTTCTGAAATCAAATAAAGAGGTCATTATGTGCAATTTCCCACCATACACCTGGCTTTTGATTTACTAATTAGGAGGGCCAATGGGAACTATGTTTGCCCTCACCATAATTCCTTCTTTGTGTCTAACCTCCTGCTGTAGAGCCAAAGCTAGTGCTTTTATGGGGCTCCTCGTGTGTGTGCAGTGAGTGGGAGGCATGTGCCCCCAGATCATCTTATCTGGCTCTGGCCAGCACAGGTAGAGACGTTCTCTGGGACTCAGTGGAACACACACATTTTCTTGTACCGCGGTCCCCAAATTCCTGTAAATATAAAGCGAGTTACTTCCTAACTCAATGTGAAAATGTGCTCTCTTCTATCGAAAAGCTTCGCGTCATTTGCCTTGAGGCAAACGGCTGCCCTCTGAGCACTTGCCCTTGGTAAAAGTGCTGCCTGCCAGGGGCAGGACACCTCTGCCCGAAGCAGCAGGACTGCTGTGCGGCAGGTTTCAGCAGAAACTCTTGCATAGTCAGAAGCACTTGTCTGAAGATCACTCAATGAGGGGCAAAGCGCTGGTTATTAAGCAATCATGGGGAGCCAATAAACCTCTTTCATTCTTCCAGCAGCGGTATCTTTTTTCCTTCAAGTCAGAAAACACAAGTCCTTCTTTCCTCTCTTTTTCAAGGAAGTCTGGTTCCTTCTGCCTGCTCTTTCACTCAGTGTAGCATACGCTGCTCGTTTGTGCTTGTCTGGCACTAGCTCCTGCATTTTGGGGGATATGTCAGGGCCAAAGTCTGCTTTCAGGCACAGCCAGAAGTGAAATTGCTGCACGAACAGTGCTACTTCAGGAGCAGATGTTGGAGGTTCACTACCACCGCTCCTCCCATGGGACTAGCAGTTTCCTGCTGCCCAGTGCCAGGCTCTCTGTAGCCCTCCTCCCTGCAGCTCACAAAGGACAGGAGGGAATGTAGTTGTGAGGAAGTGCCTCCTCATCCAGCCCTTGGGAGGGGACAGGCAAGCAGAGAAGAGCAACCAAGATCGGCAAACTTTTTTTTTTTTCTTTTTTTTGCCATGAGTAACAGCTTATGGGCTCTTCATTCCATCGTGTTTGTAGCATAAGCTATGGCCTGACCCCAGCGAGCATTAACAGCAGAAGTGTGGGGAGCACTGGGGCCACCAACAGCTTGAGTGCATGTGACTAAATGCAGTCTCTGAAGCAGGAATATCTTAAAACCTCTGACTGCCAGAAGCAAGGAGGTAAGAGCAAGGAACTGCTAACAATTTACCTCCCCTCTTTTCCATGCTGTCTCCCAAACTTTTACTGATCACCTCAGCCTACATGGCCCATTGGTCTGCCTGAATATGGAAGTTTGTATGCCTTTATGTTTTGGCCTCAATCCTTAAGTCTGTTCTGACTGAATTGCTACAACACCTTTCTTCCACCCGGAGACACATCCACCAGGGAATAGTTAGGAGAATAGTCCAGCCGAGGCCTCAACCAACATTTTTTGTCTGAAAAGAATCAGGGCAGGAAGCAAATACAGGAAAAGGCTTTTTAATGGAAATCCATAGCCTCGGTCCTTCCTCGTGATGTGCCAGCCTTCAGGCTCTCTGGGATGGCATCTTGTGCTGCTGTTCTTGGAAGCTGGGCTGCACTTGCACAGCTCCATCCACAGCAAGGGTTGTAAAACAAGCGGAAGTGGCAGAACCAATGTTACCCGACATGAAGATGAAGATGAAGATGAAGCCGAAGCCCTCTATCACCCAATATTTTAATCTAGGGGACTTTAAATGGCTCTGTAATTCACAACTTCATCCTAGCAATGCTGTAGTTGTGCAGCAGTTCAGTACCCAGTCCCCTCATCTCCCATTTCTCCCCTCTCACGTGACTATTTGGCCTCCCGATTAACTAGCTCTCTACTGTCCTTGCTTGCATTTTCCTGATGCTGTCACTGCCATACTCTCTCCAAATTGTAATGTCGCCCTGCTGAGGTAAGAATAACCCCAAATTTCCTAGCTTTTGAGTTGTGAGGAAATGCATTCGTGCCATTCACTGTGAGCTGCTCTGACTCTAGAATAGCCCGATTCACTAACTTCTAATACAGCCCAATGTGTTTCAAATCCCACCTCCTCCCATTTACAATATGATGATGTGAATTCCTTTTCAGTGCTGCCTGTGAAGGCAGTTATTGCTGTTTCTGGAGCATAGACTTGCTTCTTTTTTCATTCCACAAAGTGAAGACAATAATTAATCATGGAGAAAGAAGCTGTGGAACCCATTGTCACAGAAGGCTGTTGTGACTTTCAGTTTTCAAAACGGGACAGGTCATTTATATTTCTTCATCAGGCTCTGAGATGAGTGAGTATGAAAAGGTCAGCTTTGTCCCTCCACCAAACCATAGATGCACTGCAGGTCTCCTATTACTCAGTAGTTTTGTTGCCCAGTTTGGGCCATGTCCTTCGTTCACTGTTCACCTCAGACTTCTATCTGACTATACAGACAAAATTGTATGCACAGGGTGAGCTCTGGGGACCCTCATCTCAGTCAGTATCCCTCCAGATGTTTTATCCGTACTAAATAGCCATGCTAACATTCACTAGCAGCGCCCGTAAATGAGAGGAGCTTTCTCAGGTGGCTGGCAGGAGCTCTTTTCCTTGTTATATCAATTGACTTAGCTGCTGTTCTCTACTGCTGTGCCCTGCAGCTTCCACACGCTGTATTAACCCTGCTGTTCCTCCTGCCTGGTATGAATCTGACACAGTTCTCTCCCATGCTTTTCCTACCTTTGGCTAAGAACTGCATTACTGCCACTGTGATTTCTGTGCTAGTAGTAGTTAGGAGACAGAAACAAACAGAAAGCATGTTCTCTGGGCTCTCTCTGAACAAAAACAAACGTTGAGTCTCCAGTAGGTCTTCTACTTTAAGAAAAGGAAAAGGAAAAAGAAAAAGAAAAAAAAGAAGGAAAAGGTTAAAACCACTCTGTGCCTGGGGTAACCTCACTGCCTGAGCCACTGAGAAAGTCTGCAGCACTTTCAGACGTGTGTCTTGGCCTGAGTGTGTAGCTGTACACTGAAATCCTACTTGCTATTTATGCTGGCAGAGTAGCGGCCCAGACATCACAAACACAATTCCTGCCCCTCACCTGTTTGTGCTGCTTCGCCGAGGCAGCAAAGTGGTGGGGAATGTGACTGGGGAGGGCCTGCAGCTGGAAAAGCAAAATGCGTGCTCTACAGGCTTTTCTACCTTGTTCCATTAGCCCCAAAGACAAGAACCTTTTTAGCAGGTCAAAGCATCTGCTTCCCACCTGTGCCACACACAAGGTGTCAGAAGGGGAATGAGGCTGTGATAAAGGGTTGCTGATACCCAAAATATGTCTTTTGCTACAGGTAGTGGGACATGGGGGCCAGCTGTCCATGTTTCATGTCTGAAGCATTATTTGACAAGGCTTCAAGCCTCACGTTGGTAAATTCTAGCTGTTGACTGTGTTTATACTTAACTTTATACCAGGTGCACATCTTCCCTCAGTACAATATGTTTTTTTGAAAACAAGGAATTTTGATCTTCATAATTGCCTGTAGAATCTAGGAGTTCCCAATGCGGACCAGATGCTCTTGCTCTCGATGCTGAACAGACATCACTAAAAGTTGGCCTCTGTCCTAAGCATCTTCCAGTCCAAGCAAAAGCCAATGGCTAGGTGCAGAGAGATGGACATGGAAGACAAAACAGCGTGAACCAAGAGGTAGTAAGGAGGACAAGATCGTGAGGCCAGTAGATGCTGAAGTTCTAAGACACAAAAGAGAAGGTGATTTTGATGAGTAGGATCCTACTTGGGGAAAAAGCTTTTTTTAGGAACTCAACCAAAAGTTCTAAAACTATTAGTTTGATCCGTTTTTTTTTTTTTTTCTGTGGCCAGTCCGATGTCATGGTGTATGTCTAGTGGGAATCAGGTTTCTTCCAGACAGATTTAGTGATGTTCCAGCATATGGGATGATTAAACTACATCTAAACAGAGGCATTCAGCAAGTATCATTTTTTTTCAACTCATTTATCTTCTCCTTGTCAAGAAATACATTCAGGTGGCAAAGTACACCAGATCTATTTTGCTGTTAGAGCTCTCAAAAGCAATTAATTTCATGCGAGCAGCTCTATGGTTTGACCTGAATTTCCTCAGATTCTAGTCCCCTGCCTCTCTCTCCCCCCAGAAGCAGTATTTCAAACTCCTTCCTTAATCTGCTAATCCTTCACCTGATGGAAGTGAATAAAACATCTCGATGAACAGCAGCTTGCAAGACATTTGTGTGCAGAACGATCAACAGAGAACAGACCTTACTAGCATGTTTCAAAGTCTGTCCAGAGCCAGATGGGTTCCTGGGGTTCAACATGAAAGGCTGCAGATGTTGGTTGCCAAGTTTCTTTGAAAGCCTAACCATGAACCTTGGCCTTTTGATAGAAGCGAAGTTTTCAAAGTGAGATGTCTCTGTTATGTCTCTTCACGGTACAGGTTATGCTGAGAAAAGACCTTTTGGTTTCACAGTCTATATAAAAGTGAATGGATGTCAGCAGCTGGAGATTGTTTTCCAAATCGACTCCAGTTGTGAGTCATTGAGGCTCTGAAAACCACATACCAATTTTATACCTGGAGCCTGAGTTGTTAATCTCAGAAGCTGTTTTGACATTGACTTAGTAGGGTTATACCTCTGAGCATTGTTCTGTAAGTTGCAGTATCTCATATGTGGGAGGCTTTCCATTTGCTTTTTACTGGGTTGCTGTGAAATCTTGGAGAGAATTGTGAGGCTGAAGAACACAACAGAATTGCTTCTGGCCCTAAGGTTGACTAATCAGGTCCTGGGAAAAATGCAATGAGGGTTTTATGATAGCAAAATGGTGTTTGTTATTAGGAAGGCTGGCTTGTTTGTCATGAAAAAGACCTGAGGCAGTAGCATAATTGGTTACTGGATTGTGCCTTCTCTTTTTAAGGCATTTTTGCTATCACTGGGCTGAGCAATTGCCAGTTGCATTTGGGCAGGTTTGAAAACACCACTTTCTGTGTGTGTCCCATGTTAGCTGACAGCTTCCTTTACAAGCAGGGAGACTGATATGCCACATCGAGAATCCTAACTTGGTGATCACAGGAAACTCACTGGCTATTTGAACCCCTGTGAAAGTGATTTTAGTAGCTGGAGTCTTTTGGTTTAGCTAAGAAAAGGTTGGTTAATTAAATGTTGTGCAACTGCAGAACTGCAGCTTGGCACTTGCCTTCCTTTACAATTTCACAAAGAATGAGGAGAGAAAATGATCTTGTCTCAGATGACTGATTCTGTCATGAGTAACTTTCTGTCCAGCTTCGGTGATACTTCCAGTTGCTGGCATGATACTTCCATGCACTGGCTGTCCCCTGGAGCCATTTTCAGTAGCAAGCAGTGTTTAAGATGTCCCCTTTTTTGTTTTATGGCACTGTGAACCAACTCATTGTAGCTAATATTTTACATCATGCTCATATTTGACATTCATTCTGGAAGAGGGCTAACAAAGGAGGAAAAACAGACACAAATGTTTTCTGGTGGGTGAGAATACGTTGTTTTAGAAAGCCTGATGCAGCTGACTGAGCAGCCTGGAAAGCAGGCAGTCTGTGCTCTCCTATTGCATTAATGGGTCTGAGAACTTTGAACTTCACATGGGCTAGTCTGTTTGAGTTATTAGAGAGAGTGAGAATCAATGAATGTAAAGTATTCCAGTTTCACCACTCCAGAGAGGGTATTTGTCACCAAATCTTCTGTGAACAATGCAACAGACTCCAGCACAGCCTTGTTTAGGGGCTTATCAATTCTTTTCAATGTTGTAATAGAGCTGATGGGACTGGGGAGAACAAAAATGATAACCAAGGATGAAATGACCATTTGGACGTCTGGGTCTTTCCAGTAGTTCCAATTTCACTTGCTTGAATTGATTCTGTCAAACGGAGCTCCTCATGTTATCAAGACAAACTGTTGTACATGGCTTTGCAAAAGTTATGCTGCATGGTTTCTGGAAGAAAGGTATATAGCAAGAAGCAGCATGGATTTTGCTATCCTTCTGTTGTTGTTTTGTATTTACACCATTTATTTTTCCATTGTGACTACAGTGCAAAGTCCAAGTTTTGGCTTTGGCTCTGGCTGTGCCATTTACCCTGAGAGCCAGGGACCTGACCCAGCTGTGCTTGCTGGTAAAGATATGGTACAGACAGCCTCATAGGCCATTATTGCTGACCATTGGGCAGAATAACCTCCTGTTTTGCAGTGTATAACAGGTAATGGATGGGGATAAACTATGAGGAACTTGGCAAGTGAACAGAATTAGCTTGTTTATTTTATATACTTATTAATCTGCATGTGTATATATTCACTATATATGATGATTTAAATGTATTTCCCTGTTTAGGAGTATCAGATGCCTGCGGAATATTATCCACTGGAATTTGATCACCACATTCATCCTGAGAAATGTGATGTGGTTTCTGCTTCAAATGATAGATCACAACATACATGAAAGCAATGAAGTAAGTGCCTGGAGTGTGTCTCTGTCATGCACTTTGGGGGTAGGCTAAGATGCTGAATTTGTTCAACCGATAGAAATATTGCAAAGGACACCTACTATCCACATGCTCAGAGCAGTAATTAAAAAAAAAAAAGAAAGAAAGAAAGAACGAACGAACAAACAAACCTTAGATTTGCTAAATTTTCATTTATTTCCTCTTTAATGAATATCAACATTTTTTAAAGTCATAATCTGCCCCCAAAATCTTCTCTCTTATCTTCATTGACCATTAATACTTTCCAAATGTTCATACTTTGAGACACAGTATAGTACAAGACACTATATTTTTTGTCAGAGCATCTTGCAGTGATTGCACTTGTGTGTGAAAAGCATTCATTCCCGCAGACAACCTGCACAGGGTACAGAAATAATTGATTTGGCTGTTCAGGCCCTCAGTCAGCTACATTGTCTGATGATAGCGGGCATCTTGCTGTGTGGAGCCTGTGGGACTCTCAAGAAAAAAAAAAAAAAGAAATTGGACCTGAAACAGTACAATTTTTGCTCATTTATATCTTTGTGCTTTTTTACAAAATTCCATTTTTCTGCAAATGCAATCTTCACCACGTTGGCCCTGCAGTTGAGGTTCTGTGAGACGGGCTGCAACCAGCAGCAGCTCCCTGTCACTGAAAGGGAGGCATCATTCCTCCAAGGACACAAACTCTTCACTCCAGCTCCTGCTGCTTACTCTGCACTAGCTCTGCTCCTTTTCTTGATCCCCTGGGGAGGACTGAACCCTTGGAGACTGAATAACACAGCCAACAAAATAACAAGGAAGAGTTTGCTGCTTCCATAGTGATCTAAGTCAGCTTTCTGGTGGGTGACTGAGAGTCAGAGCCAGTTCAAGGGACAGGACAGATCCACGTAATAAAAAGTGGGAACGCTGAAGGGGGCAAGAGGTGGGGCATCTTCTTTGCATGGCATTGAGCACTCTTGATAAATACAACATGTCACCATGCTTCCATTTCTCTTACTCTCCATGTTATTTCTTGTTCACTCAAGTAACTCCCAGATGAAGATTCTGGTTTGAGTGAGGACATTGAATTGGTCTCTGTTAGTACTGTAATGCTCTGCCCTGTTTAGTCACACAGAAATCCCAGTAATAAGAGGATTTTGGAATGGTTTAAAAACATCCACTCCAAAAGAAAAATATTTTTTCTCAATTTTCTTGGGGAATAATCCTGTGTTTCCTTGAGGAATTGATAGTCCCTTGACAGAGCTTTTAACTGTTCTCATTCCCATTGTAATATTTTTATAGTGGAATATTCTCCTTTTAGGACTGTCCCTTGATATTAACCTCCATAATAAAAAATTTACCAGTGTGCTACACACACACACATGAACACATCCTTCGTATACTTTATTTTTGGAAAGCAGGTGCCTAAAGTGCCTATGGAGTATGAGCTGGATCCGTAGCTGAAATCAGGCAATGTGGCTCTGCTCTTGGAGGAACTGCTCCTGTAGAAATTGAAATCCACCTCAGGAGCCTGGATATCCATTCATTTTAAAGTCAGCTGAGTACTTATCATCCTTGGTTAACTTTTCAAATGTCAGATTTGGCATCTGAACTTTAATCCCACATTTTAGAAAAAGGAACAGAAAAGTCATTGGCACCTAGATAAAAACAAAGCCTAAGATTCTAAGGTTTTTGACACATCTATATAACATTGTATTATTATTCAAGTAGATGCTCCTTGAAGAAGATGTAGCTTATATTAATTCAGTGTTTGCTTTGTCCATGTTTCTGACATTTTCAGGCAACAGATGATGGTGGTATATGACCTTTATTGTTCCTAGTTTTATGCAGCATGGTTTGCTCTTCTGACAATATTGTAAACCTTAATGCAGATTTTTACACTTATTTAGGAATAATCAGTTCCACTCAGACACTCAAATGCTTTTTAAAGTGGGACCACAAAGTGCTAAAGAAAATCTAAACTTGCAAATATAAGGACAGTTCCTCACATACCTCAGTTTTCCATTACTCACCTTTTCTCTGCAAAACACTACAGTCTTTTTTGGGAAGGTGCTTTATAAAAGCTTAGTGATAACGTTGATGTTCTTATTGTGGTGTAAGTCAGAATCAAAATGGCACCTCCAAAATCAATGGGAGCAGCATAATTTATGCCAGATAGTCATGTGATCTCTTCTGGGCTAATCAGAGAAGGTTAAATAATGCAGTTACAGAAACATAAAGGACTCAACATGAAAACATTTTGCATGAAGTTATAGTGCTTATGTTAATAAATCAAGAAGGGGAATTGCTGAAGATCTCTAGAGCCTAATGGTGGATACATGTGGGGACCAGGTATCCTCAGTCAAATAAATGAAATGGTATAAATTAATGAGTTCTGCTAATTGGGTTTGTTATTCAATAATAATAAATCCACAATTCCAAAGGGAATTGAGTAGAGTTGCTCAAATTCATTTTGTTCTGGTTTCCTATGGAAACAATGCAGAGGGAGATCTCACCACCTTCATGTGTATTTGTCTGTATGTGTCCCAGTACCATCACAACCCACTGGCCAATTTCACTCAGTTCTGACAGAGGAACAACAGATATAATTAGTTTTTACAATTTTTGTGAAAATGGGCAGCTGTGGAGAGAAGAAAAATTGTGTGTTACAAGTGAAGGAAAGAGCGGAACAAGAGTGTAGGCATCGTATTGGAGAATTTACATGAGATTGAGGCCACAGGGGAAGATTTAATTCATGCTCATACCTTCTTAGACAGCAAAATCAAATATGAGACCCGGTGCCTTAGGAAACCTGGTCTTACTAGTCTGGGGGTCAGTAGGGAATGGAGCCAAAATATTTGTTTGGTATTAGCCAAACATAGGGGGAGGGGGATTGTATTTTTATTTTGCTTTTTGTTCAGGCCAAAAAGAGAGGAAAAAAAAAAAAGTTGTAATTGGTTTAAAAAAAAACTTTGAAAACAAAATGGTTCACCTTCTGCTGAGTTGTTTTGTTTTTAAATCCTTTTTTAAGGATCAAAGCAAACTAAATTTCAAATCTTGATGAAATCACACAGAAATGAAAAGTTTAACATAGCCAAAAGGGTTTTTTTTGATGTTTATTGCAGCTTAATAAACAGAAGTGATCACAACCTGTGAATGTGCTATAATTCTGTGACTGTGTTTCTCGTCCAATAAACTCTTAGTCCACAGAATTCTGCTGGGTTTGGTAGTGCATCTGCTGCTCTGTTGGCTGCCTAGAGATCATCAATACCTCATGCATATGAAGTCCAAAATGAAATTAACCGAGGGTCAAAAGTTTCAAATACTTTAGTAGAGATAATTAAAAGGCCAGAGAATGGTGAGACCAAAAATGACATCAATGATACCAGCTAACATAGGTAATTAATGTCACGCTTCAGGGAATACACGGAATGCCTGTTTGGTCAGGAAGAAGTTTTCCCAGACTTCTGTGTGTAACACTGTGGAAATTACCATCAGCAGTTACTTGTGATTTATCGATGTGATGTTACCATCTGCCTCTCTATAGCTAATTGTCTATTCCACAGCTGTGGTCTCAGTGCACAGCCATAGAAGCTGCCTTTACTGATACATTGAGCCTGCCTGAAAATTCCTGTTGATGTTATGGCAAAATTCAGAGGTGATGTGTGCAGTGATGTGACTTACAGACTTAAGTACAAATGGCAGGAATAAAGGGAATGAGGTAGTTGATAAAAGCATAGTTTTAAAGTAAATTATCTTTTTTTTTTTTTTTTCTAAATGCCAATGGTGCTCCTTCCCTTCAGTGGAAATGAAGCAAGACTGTGACATTAACTTTTATCTTAAATTTTCTTCAAATTGCTCAGCAGGTGGGTTATACTGCCTAAGAGATGCTTAGACTCTTACGTCATCTCTGGAAATGACCCTAAGCTGTGGCTGTACCTCTCTGAAAGATCACCTATAGTCAGCTGACCTGTCTCCTTCTGTCTTCTTTCCACACGGCTGCTTCTTTAACTGCTTGCAGGCTGCTGGTGTGGACATGCCTTATGGCACGTTAACTTTCCAGACATGTTCAGGGATGGGGAATCCTGCATGTTGTAGTCAAAGCCAAGCCTCAGTAGAAAGTCACAGACATAGCGGTGAGCTCCTGACAGCAGCTAAGATAATCTGATTCCAAGTCCCAGGTATAAATATACATCCCTTGAATGACTTCTATCATTGATTTTTAAGGGAATAGCGAGAAACAGTTTTTGGAGTGGTCTCACCATGATTTTAAAATGTTTTTTTCTATTTCTTTCCTAGCCCTGGTGTCGGTGTATTACCACTGTCTACAATTATTTTGTGGTGACCAACTTCTTCTGGATGTTTGTGGAAGGCTGCTACTTACATACGGCTATAGTGATGACCTACTCCACAGATAAGCTGCGGAAATGGGTCTTTCTCTTCATAGGATGGTGTAAGTGCCTTGTGCATTTAAAATGGTGTTACATGGTGCCTGGCATTAAAGTGATAAAAACAACAGCAGCAAGAAGAAATTTGAAAAATCCCACTGTGGTGAAGTCTGATATACCTAACTTTATGTCAGAACACCATGAGAACAGTACAGTTCTTCACTGTGGTGATAACATAAAGCTAATAGGCTACTGCTGGATTTATTTTCATCACTTAGATCCTCGGGTACCTGGTGTTAAGGGAAGAAAAGAATTCCCAGGCTCAGCAGTTTGGGAACGCAGCAGTTCATACCGTGTCCCTTTCGCTTTGATCAGTAAAGCACTGATCACAGCCCCATATACACCCTTGCTCCAGATGGCATGAAACACAAAAGACACTGTCCATGCCCTGTGGACCACTCAGTCTCAAGAGACAGAAGAGACACTAAGTGAGGAGCTGACTGGAAGAAAAGCCTAATTATCCGCCAGTCCAGTCTTAGAGCTGTTGTTTGAACTGTTGAAGTGTTTGTTCATAGAAAACAGCCCTCAACAAAGGATCGCACGTTGTCTTTGTACTATCCTTGTGGCTGCTCAAAGACAGAAAAATAACCCATTGCATGCCCTCACCTCTAGATGTTACCTCACCTCTACTGTGTCAGCCTGGGCCAGGGCAAAGGCTGCTCCTTCTTCCTAGCTGCATCAATATAGGTTGGTCCGTCAGTACAGGCTGGGAACCAGCTGTCAGAGTAGCAGTCCTGCTGAAAAGGACCTGGGGCTTGCAGTGGATACAGGCAGATTATAAGCCAGCAGCGCCTTCTTATCAAGAATAAAGTAAAAAGCATATTGGGCTACACTAGGTGAGTGGCGAGCAGACTGGGGGAAGTTACTAATTCTTTCTGCTCAGCTTTGATAAAGCAGCCCTTGGAATACTGTGGTCACCTTGGTGTCTGTTAGGTCAAAAGGGGTGTGGAAAAAATGGAGATTATCCAGTAGAAGGCTGCCAATATGATCAGGTGTCTAAATGACATGAGCTATGAAGTGAGGCTGAAGGAACTGAGCTTGTTGATCTAGCCAAGGGGAGGCTAAGGGGGGATCTATTAGGTTCCCAGAATGATTTGGTGGATAATTACAAAGATGATGAATCCAAATTCTTCTTGGTAATAGCAGATATTATAAGAGAGGACAATGGCCACAAATTGCAAACTGGAAGGTTCCAGTTGGGCATTAAGAAAAAAAGAAAATTTACCCAAATGGTAACGCAACACTGCAACAGATGACTCAGACAAGCTGTGGAATCTCTGACCTTGGAGGTACTGGAAATTCAGCAAGACTAAGATGTGGCAGAGGTGGCTAGTGTTGTTGACGGTCCTGCTTTGAGCAGGAGATTGGACTGGATGCCTTCAGGGTTCCTTACCAACCAACATATCCATGATCTGAACTTAGCCTGGAGGGGTTTGGCAAGACAAACCCCCTGCAGGTAGCTTGTTTGCTTGAATACAAAATCTGGGGTCAAGCAGAACTAGTAAATTTGGCAATTCTTTTCTGTTGAAAAAAAAAAAAGAAAGATGGAAAAGAAGTCACTGATGTTTTCTTTTCTGAAAGTAGAATGCCATTGTATTCAGAAATGCCTCTCAGAATTGAGCAGAAGTAATTGAATTGCAGTTCTAACAGCAGAAACAGCCTTTAAAACAAAATATGTCATTCAGTCCAAAATCAACTGGGAAGAAAGAGGAGTTATAGTAGTAAGAATGTTTATGTGGGGAATTGATTCCATTTTTGTTCAATATTTTCAATTCTGTCACCAAACTGGAAAATCAGCTGCTCACACAGCTCTCACAGACCCCTGACTGGTTTGGTCTCTGGTATTTTCCCTTCCTATCTCTCCCAGAGCCCTCTGGGTCTCTGATTACTAATGCAGGAGTGTCATGTGGTGAATATACTTTTCATCTCACCCTTTCAGGTGCTTTCTGGCTCTGCTTTGTCTTCCCATACACTTGATCTTTTATTATCTTCATTCTCAGTTCCCTGGTCTTACCTTCACCAGGAGAATTAAAATGTTTTCTCCAGGAGAAATGACACATCTGCATTTTGTCTGTTCATCCTTAGCAAAGGCAGCATTAGATACCTGGCCAGGCTGACTCCTACAGGAGGGCTTGAGTCTTGTTGCTTCCAGTGGGAAGGAAGCAGGTACCAGTGAGGGTCACTGCATCTGGGCATTCACCTTGGAGTGGCATTGATTTCAGAGGCGTGTGAAACTGGAGGCTGAAATGAGAGGTGGTGATGGAGAAGCTTATTTTCTTGTTTGTTTTTGGCTGAGGTGACAGTTTGAAGGTAAAGGGGAAGTGGAGATGGGAATTTCTCCTCTTCCAATTTTGACATCGATCCAGACTGCCTGAGGAACACATGTCTGAAAATGTTCCTGTTTTCCCCCCGGAGGTCCACATAAAAAGGCCAGCTCCATTTACTCTTCCTCACCTCCGATTTCCTTCTCCAGAAAAATGCTCATCCCCTTGAAACTAGCTGGATTCTGAAGGCCTAATACAAAACAAGCAAAACAAGGCTAACACTCTGGACATGAGACTGATATAACAATAGAATTGGAAAGCAGAGGACGTGGTACTGCAGGGACATTAGGTGTACAGATACAAATCATCTAATGCAATGAGGATGCATGCCCAAGGAGCACCACAATAACACCTTCTAGGTAAAATTGAGAAAGCAAGCGCTGTAAAACAAATGCATGGCCTTGGTAAGAATTCAGGAGTAGGTACAGAGCACACTGGAATGAAATATATATGGTTAAGAGTAGCTGCATCCTTAGAAAAGACCAAAAAAAAAATTAATTTCAATATAGCAAAATATCAAGAGATTCTCATCAATTTGTTTCACAGGTTCAAGACTCAACTCAAAAAGTTGTTGAAGATGTTGAAAATGAGCTTCATCCAAAGGGCCCAATAAGTTTACAATCTTCTTGCAGCCTGGGAAATAAAAATCTAAACAATACCCACCTCCAAATGC
Organism: Anseranas semipalmata; assembly: GCA_013399115.1. Taxonomy (NCBI): domain Eukaryota; kingdom Metazoa; phylum Chordata; class Aves; order Anseriformes; family Anseranatidae; genus Anseranas; species Anseranas semipalmata. The sequence goes on along the minus strand of VXAA01005745.1, from coordinate 737,795 downwards.
TGCCTGTAAGGTTTTTCCATATCAACTGCAGGAAAAGGAAAAGGGACTAGAATTGCCTATAAGCCAGCCAAAAATTTTCTGATCACATGTATAGAAAAATATGTATATATGTGTATGCTTGTTCATAATTTTATTAACTTTCTTACTAGTACTAAATTTTTTTCTTGTTGAGATGATTTTTTTAATACATAAAGATGTCTTAGCAATTGTAATGTCTCAAGTATACCAAGACAGGACCACATTTAGAGTCTTCCAGTGCATTTAGCAAGACTCTCCTATCCTCATCACAGATCTCTGTCTAAATCTGTATCATCCATGCATAAATGGATTGTGATTAACTAATCATTTTTTGCTGTTGTTGCAGGTATTCCTTGCCCAATCATCATCGCCTGGGCCATTGGCAAATTATATTATGAAAATGAACAGTAAGTGATGTTAACATTTGTGTTTATGTGGCTCTCTAAATAAATTAGGAAATGCCTACAGGCTGAACTAGTAATTTACAAATTAGGCTGATTGGAAAGAGAAAAGGTCAAATCCTCTTCATCTAAACCCAAATGATGTCAAATTTCAGAGCACTATTTGAGTCAACTCCTGAAAGTAGCAATATATTCCCAAATCTCCTTTGCCAAGCCCTAAAGTTCTCATTTGATAGCTTTGTACATGATTTATGGTCAGGTTAAGCTCCTTCAATGGGAGTTCTGCTTGAGTAAGACCTTGGTGAAAACTACAGTTGAGTGCTAAAGGATTTAGCCTTCTGGCTGTGCAGAATTCAGTTGTCAGCCTGCCAAGAATAGTTTTATGGTTGGAATTTTTGCATTTTTGTTTCCGTCTCTTCCAACTGGAAGCAGTAAGTGCATGAAAATGAAAACTATGGGAGATAAACAGGCATCTGTGTTGGGATTTTTTTCCCCAAACATCGATACTGGTCAGATATAGCTCAGCTTGTACTTTGCAACTGGTGTTTGGATCAATGTCTATCGGCTGTTACAGCTCACTTCTCTAGCCTTAAAAAATACTTTACTCCATGAGTCTGGTATTCATATGACCACATTGTCTGTCTGTCTGTCTGTCTGTCTGTAGCACATCTGATTAAATGTAAGTATCTACCTCGTAGGTGTCTGCATCTGCACTAATCTGTGGTCTGTTATGGTCAGCGGTGATCAATCAAAACAGTAAATGCAGTCTGGGGTGCATTTCATCTCATCTGGAAGGAGATGTCCAAAGTAGGTTGGATGAATTAGACTTACAAGCACTATTTCTCTCTCCTGACTATAAGGGAGATGGATAGGATGACTGGCTGAGCTATGGGCATCCACGCTGAATTCTGTTATGCACTACTAAATTCCTCTTCTCCCCACAAACTTTTGAACCCTCAACTAATCTCTCTTCTATAGCTTCAGTGGTGTCGTTGAAGGTGATAATCTAATTCCAGGAGTTACACATATTGGCAGTCATACAGATGCCCTTTAACTGAGAGAAATGTTTTGTGTGATCCCATCCCTGCCTACCGTAATCATACAGGAGAATCCATGCTGTACTTCCAAAATGACAAGTAAAATTTCAATTGGAACCTGTTCCTTAGGTGTCCAAGTCAAGCAGCCCTGGGGGATTTCCCTCATTTCCATGCTCACAGACCTTGTTTCTGTGTGGGTAAAGGGTTGCAACATTCTGGGTCTGCTTCATGGTCAGGTTCCTTGTAGTTGTTGCCTTGCACAAGCAAGGGCAGCATGGCAGCTGTCTCACTGTGCTGAAACTTGGACTTTCAGCTCTGGAAGTAGAGCTGAAAGAACTAGTCAGCTTAAACAGCACAAAACAAAACAAAAACAAAAAACAACCAACCAAACAAACAAAAAACAGCAAACAAACCTTGTACCTTGAAACAGAGAGGCAAAACACCACATGCTTTAATAGAAGCAACGCTCATTAAACTTTCCTGTTATGAGGATTGAGTTGAACACCAAGGTTTGGACACATCATTTTGAAAGACTGCTCATCACTTACAAAACAAATAAATGCAAGCCCCTGATAACATGCCACAACATCTGTGCTTGCACTGCACACAAGATGGATATATAGAGAAACCACCGCACCATCTGTACCAGTGCCTCCCTTCACCATCATCTCTATGCCTGCAACATGAATGTTAAAGAATCTCACTTTGATGTATCTTAGGTATGAAGAAAGATAGGACATGTTCATATAGCCATGCGTGCTACCTTTCACTGGTGAATGTGCAACTGGCTCAGATCCTGCACAATGTAGCATTACAAAAGAAAGAAGGATGCAAAATACTGTCAGCATGGCAAGAAAAGCAAAGTGATCCTATTTGCTGTTCAGAATGTTATTTGGTAGCTAAGCTGCTCTTGTTGAGTCTCTAGGATCAACCTCTCTGCTTGGGGTGGGCTATGAAATGGAGCTTGAGCTTTAAAATTCATGTCATGGGCAAATCCATACATACTAACTCATATACATTATTTGGCTCACATGCTTGCTGATAGGGAAGGTTGCTGGTTACTCTTGGTTGACCCAGACAACTAAACCAAATGTCTTGGGATGTTTTCACCTTTATGCTGATGTTTGGCATGTAGTGAAACATTAACACACATCTTCATTGCACATCACAGCTGCTCCAAGTCTATTGTGTATTGAGAAAGTCCTTTTGGCTTCTGCCCACTGTAGTGTGAGGTGTAGTGGCCTGGAGCCTTAGTGTTATCCTTGCTTAGTGTCAGTGGTGAGGCCAGAACTCATGTTCTTCATCACTCTGCTTAAGAAACTGAGACTAGATGCTTCAACAGTGCCATTTCTTTGATCTAACACACACCACACAGACAGACAGGCAGAGCTCTTGTAAATGAAGAACTGGTAAGGGCAGTAAGCTGTAAGGCAAAGCCTACTAAATGAAATTTGCTTTTCACATTTCTCCAACTCATTAGCCATTGGGAGAGTTTGGAATAAACTTTGCGACATTTCCATAATCTTTCCTCTGTGCTAGGATAATATAGAAGTCATGCCTTTAATTTGAGTCGCATAACTGTGTACAAATATAGACAGAGAGAAAAGTAATTCCTGGCTTTGAGAAATAATTGCTGCCAAGATACTGGAGCATCTTTCATGCAAGGAGAGGCTGAAAGAGCTGGGACTCTTTATCCTAGAGAAGGGGAGGTCTCATCGTTGTTTATAAATATCTGATAGGAGAGTGAAGAAAGTAAACCAGACACATCTCAGTGGTGCCTGCTGACACAACAAAAGGCATAGGCACAAATGGAAAACGCATGAAATTCCATCTGAACATAAGGAAACACCTTTTTACTGTGAGGGTGGTTAAACACTGGAACAGGTAGCCCAGGGATGCTGTGGAGTCTTCATCCTCGTAGATACTCAAAAACCAACTGGACACAGCTCTGAGCAACTTGCTCCAGTTGGCCCTGCTTTGAGCACGGGGTGTTGGAATAGTCAGCCTAGCTGTTATGGTCCGTTTATCCTGACCACTGGGGAAATCATTTTATTCCCCTGTGACATCAGACCTAGCAACTGGACACCAATACAAAACATGTGCTTGCCTGCAACCTCCAAGACCATTCAGATACTCCAACGGACAGCCCATAATTCAGAACAAAATGAGAAACTTCCCTTCTTTATCTGAGTATGCATTTGAACTGTAACGCAAATTGTTTGGAGGTTGAACTAGGGTTCATGTTATGTAGCTCATAGTGACTTAAAAGCTCATAATAATGCACAAGAAAAATGTTAATTTTTTCCTTTTTGTACTTATTAAAGACCATGCTCTGCACAGTGAGGCCAATATAATTGTACTGTGGCAAATATCATGTCTGGGATTTAGCAGTTTTTTAGCAAAATCTGACAATGAGTCAGTATAAAACAAAACAAAACAAAACAAAAAACACAAGTGATTAAGAGATATTATTGTAGCAATTTCATTGATGGACAGTTGTAAGGAGAAGAACGTTAGTACAGTCTAATTAACAATAATGATAAAACCAATGTTGTTTTTTGCGATATGAAGAACTATCACAGAACCGTGAAGAATATTAATTAGTACTATTCAATAGAAGTGTGTTTATATATCTGAGTTTAATAAGAACCGTCTTCATAAATTGTCCTCTTCAATGTTTAGGAAGTGTTTGTTTATTCTTGCAGAGGTAAAAAATAATAAAAAAAATGGCTTTTATATGTAACACACAGCTGGAATTAAAATTCTGATGCACCAAGTAATTTTCAGTGTTTTAGATTTCTCTTTTTGGTTATAATGAGATGAGTAGTGCAGATTTCACTGTAGGAATAAGGGCTTACATTGGATTTAAAGTTAGAGTTAAGATGACAGGCAGAATGTTTGCAATATGCCAGCTAAGGTCTCAGTTTGATCAGTTAGACTATAAATGTGAAATACAGCTAATCAAATGTAGACATACATAACATCTCTGGCACATATCTATTCTCTGACCTTATTCTCTTGATTTAACGGGCAGATTAGAAACGTTTAGATTGCAAAGTAACAGATCTGTTTTATAGCTTAAGAAGATGAACACCATCCTAGAAAAGTTTGTTTGTTTGTTTTTTCTCTACTAAGTACAAAAGGAACCTGGATCGTCTCACATATAGATGCCGGTGTTGTAGAAGTCTACTTCGGCAACAACCTGATTCCCTCAAATTTTGTGAAAGTGTGTGTATATAAACATGGTGCTTCACTCAGTACAACTTTGGTCTGATACTGGCCTTCAGATAGTAAATGTTACTATTTTTCTCTTCAGTATCATCTTACAGTTAAGCAATATTTTAATTCCAGAGAGCAGTGAGCAGCTTTTGCCTTTTACCTCGTTTGTGCTCTACGAGCTCCCTTCCAAGTTTTCTGTGGACTTCTTCTAGCCCACAAAGTTCTGCCACATGTCTCACTCTCTTATTGGTCCCATTTGGATTCCTCTGCTAGAACAGCCAGCTTCCCGGAAACTCCTTGTCTTGGTTCTCTAAGTTTCAGGCAATCTGTAACAGTTCTCTTGAAATGCCCTTCAAAAACGTCTCTCAAATGTAGGTCTTACAAGTTCTGGAAAGTTGTGTTTCCTGCCTTGGCATATCTTAGATTTCATTTTTCTTCATATCTTTCCATCTCTCTAATCCAAAAAAATAAAAATAAAAATAAAAATAAAATAAAAAATAAATAAATAATAAAAAGAAAAAAAGAAAGAAAAATCAGTTTCATTCTTTTAAGGCTGTCCTGGGGATTCTTCTGGGATGATAAATTGGCTGTAGGAAGTACCTTATTCCAAGTCTTGCTCTCACTGCCAAGTTTTGGAAGATTAGTTGCAAAATTATCAATTTACACTAATTTGCAGTCAGTGCACCAGAGAATAACAGATGTGTTTTATATTTATAAAATATTCAAAGCCCTATAATTCATTTGGACCTTAAAAAACTGAATCAAGGAAAGGCAAGCAATTTTGTGGTACTGAATTGTACTCCTAGAGACCTGCTGCATATCTCAATATTTCTGTACATTCAGGGCAATTAACAGCATTTTGCAATGGGCAAACAGCTCCTTCTATCTTTCTATAAAACACAAGCAATGCATTTTAGAGAAAGACAGGCTTTGAGGGCATTGTGTGATTGAAACTAATTCCAACTGAACCATAGCCTTCCTTATGTCGCTTTATTTACCTCATCTACTTGTGAAGTCCTTTCTTACAGATTGCAACCTCTCTGAGGCAACAAGTATTATTTCTTGAATGTCTGTAAAAGTGAAAATCTGCACCAGTATCCATGGCCTCCTTAGCTTGGGAACTGCCCTTGTTTTCATGTGTCCAGTACCATTAGCCTTATCTTTAGTGACAAGGCAAACACAGAGAAGACATCATTTTTGCTGTGTAGACTTGTTATGTGGCATCCACAAAGGGGAAAAAAAAAAAAAAATACACTTGAACTCTAAAATCTGCTTCCTGTGGAGCAAGATCTGGAGCTCCAATGACTTTAACCTTAAGGCATTATGGCATTATGACAGCAAAGTTGTCTCTGCTTGGTGGAAGCAGTATCCAGACCTTGTGACTATATCTGTAATACTAAATTAAACGGGCCTGGAATCACTACTGGGGCTGGAGGCCAGATAGCATGGACAGATTCACATCCATATTACTAAACACTCTTGGCCCCTGGATCAGGGTAGCTGCAGTCTGTAGACTGTTGGGAAGGTTCTCTAACTGGTACTAACTCCAGATTTGTTCCCCAGGAATTGTTTGGGAGTTGGCTGTTGTTTGGCCTGGGTCAAAACCGCACCAAGGACAATGTAATGGTGTAAATCATTGAGTCTAGGCCTGAGCTCTGCTTCTGATTAATTTACTGACATAAATGTAACTGATTTATGATTCTCTGTAAGGATGACTGTGAAAGCATAGGCTTCTGGCAGTCAAAAGGGTCAACTGTACCCTGGGGTGCACCAAGCACAACACTGCTGGCAGGTCGAGGGAAGTGACTGTCCCGCTCCGCTCTGCGCTGGTGCGGCCTCACCTCCAGTACTGTGTGCAGTTTTAGGCACCACAGTATAAAAAGGACATAAAACTAGTAGAGAGTGTACGAAGGAGGGCAACAAAGAAGGCAAAGGGTCTAAAGGGGAAGACATATGAGGAGTGGCTGAGGTCCCTTGGTTTGTTCAGCCCAGAGCAGAGGAGACTGAGGGGAGGCCTCATGGCGGCCTGCAGCTTCCTCACGAGGGGAGCGGAGGGGCAGGCGCTGAGCTCTGCTCTCTGGTGACAGCAACAGGACCCGAGGGAACGGCATGGAGCTGTGACAGGGGAGGGTCAGGCTGGATATTAGGAAAAGGTTCTTCACCGAGAGGGCAGTTGGGCACTGGCACAGGCTCCTCAGGGACGTGGTCATGGCACTGAGCCTGCCAAAGTTCAAGAAACGTTTGGACAGTGCTCTCAGACATATGGTTTGATTTTTGGGTGGGCCTGTGTGGAACCAGGAGTCTGACTTGATGATCCTTGTGGGTCCCTTCCAGCTCATGATATTCTACAGTTCTATAATTCTATGATTCATCTGTTGTATAACAAAGCAGGGAGAACAACACTTGGAATTAGCAGAAGTGAAAGTCAAGCCAGCACTCAGTAACACATGAAACACAGAGGCTCTCTGCTCATTTGAGGTCCTGTGGTTTACCTGTGGTTTTACTTAACCTAAGTTAATTCCCTTTTAGCAATGTTGGATCAAGTATTTGCTAGCTTCAGATAATGTCTTTTTACTGTATGCTGGATTTGGTGGTCACCAGCTTGGTTCGATGCCAATGGGATGAAGTCCTTATTTATCCAGTACCTAATTTAGACATGATTTCCTTGCAACTTGAGACACGTGCTGTAATAGTCCTTATTTTCTGGAATTGAAGGGTCTGTGGGCACTGCAATAAATAACAGATTTTTTTCCTTACAAAGAATATTTCTTTCATCCCTTTTTCAGACCCAGCAGGTTACATCTTCTGCATCCTCCTTGTAGCAGGTTCTCACATTTCTTGGAAATATTTACATAGGCAATAGCCAACAACATAGTGGGAACATGAATTATCTAGTGGGAGGGGAAAATGGGGCTCAGACCAGTGTCCAAACAAAAGAAGGCTTTGTAGCAGAGAATTCAATCACTTGCTGATTGTGTACATAATTAAACAACTTGGGGCATAAGGGAACATCTCTCCATGGTGTCATTGATATTACAATCTATCTGAAAGAACTGCATTCTGCTTTATAAATGTTTCTCTCATTTGTTTTGTTTCTTGCAGATGCTGGTTTGGAAAAGAGCCAGGGAAATATATCGACTACATATATCAAGGGCCAGTGATTCTTGTTCTTCTGGTAAGGACTTATGTGGGTGGAAGGACACTGCCGTCTTCCATTGAGGGATATTTTGATAGGCACCTGTGATGTTCCACTTCTACTTCTATATAAAATATGACACAAACAAGGTCAAACGTCTTCAGTTATTTTCTGCAGTTGCCACAGTAGCTAACACTGCAAGTCAAAATTGCTGTGATCTGGTTTTGGTTGTTTCCTTGACCTCAGGCCATTCTTTTCTCCTCCCTCTGTAATGCTGTTTGCCTTCCTTTGTAGAATGTTTTGAGATGTAGGAAGGAAAAATGTTCAAAAACAGAAGGTGAGCTGTAACATCTGCTTCTCCGCTTGAGGCTTTTGAGAGCTAGGACACTTCTGTCATGCGTGTTGATTAAAAAACTGTAGTAATTGTCGTAAGGAATTGCATTTCCTTGTATAGTCATCTACATCTTTTCCATTCCCATTATTGCTGTGTTCCTTAGCCTTCCTCTTTCTAATTTTCCTTCTTGGTGCCACCCACAATTAACAGGCTGTTTATCTGTTTAGCCAACACTCTGTCCCCTGTGCCAGCCAACAGCAGGCTGAGAAAGAAGGAAGCTCATTCATAAATCATTTTGAACCTTCAACTAAAATGCAGTGATGCTTTCCCAGAAAATACTGGATGTGGATGGGCAAGATCAATGTTATTAGAAAGGACAATGCTGAAAAAAAAAAAAACAATCTTCTTCTTCCACCCCTTTGCAGTAGAAGCCAGCTAGGAAGAAGGCAGTTGTCCTGACAGAGAATTCCCCATGCTCACTGGAGTCCCTCTCCCTTAGGGAACCAAGAGTGGGTATAGCTGTTGGAATATGCTACTCCAACCCCCGTGGAGAAGGTCTAAATGCTTCAAAACAGGCAGCCACTGTCAGCTTTTTCAAAGCTAAGAAACCTTGAGCTCTCACCTTGTCAGATCTGTGCCTTTCATGTAATTCAGCATGAAAACAACTTCGCTGTTGCCTAGGAAGCCAGTTACTAATCTGAATGTTTCCTAACCTGAAAACAGGAGAGTTAATTTCTGAATTAATTGTTAAGATGAGGCAAACAGATCATATTGTGTGTAGCTGAAAAGAGAAAAAAGGTAGTAGGAGTCTGTTTTTATGTAAAAATTCTTTTCTTTACGTTCTACAGAGAGAAATATATTCAGTGTGACACACAATATAATTGTGTGTCACCAAGGAGCCACCCCAAAAGCACAAACAGCCTCACAGTAAATTACTTCATTGATATAGAGACTAACTTACATACAAATCCTATTTAGAAAACACAAGTTAGCAAGTTTGCAATACTTAAAGTATTTAGTTTTCAGATCATGGCCTAGAAATCTGAACTATGAATCTACCACAGCCCTTTTGCCTCTCTCTAGCAATCAACAAGATCTTAAAATCCTTGGATGTCATTTCCGGCAGATACAATAGGTAGCTGAGAATCATGAGAATAACTTTGTTCTTCCAAAAATAACCCTTTCTACTTAAAGACCCCAAAGAGGATTGAAAAAGAGATGCACAGTTGGAGGCTCTTCATGTACAGATCACTTTCTCTGCCTGTAATTTAGAACAACCCTGAAAATCCTTTAAACTAAACCAATAACCAAACCAAGACCTGAGCATACCCTAAATGTACCAGTCTGGCCTGGCCTGACCTGACCTGACATATTAAACCTTCCCACATTGGCCTGCACTTGAGCTCTAATCAAGGCACTAATGAGGTAACAACAGTAATTGAACTGTGGGGTGGAGAGCAACTGATAAAAACTAGACAAATCATCTAAGGGCAAGCCCTTTCTTCACTTTCCATATGGTTACCTCTAACAAGGAGTACTACTGTTGGTTGAGAAAAAGAGCTCTCTGGAAATTTATTCTAAAAGGTGAATATGAAAACTCACGTTACAATACAGCCCTGATTGCCAGAATATGCTTTTTATTTTTTATTTTTAACAACAGTTGAGTCTCATGTTTATAATTAAAAATACATGCCTTTATAATGTGTTAAAGCAACTTGTCAGGCTCTTTTTATGATCCTTACACAAGTTAAATCATATATAATGAATCAAGTATCACTTATTGTTATTGGAGTTACTGACCCTTTCAAGGGTGCTGTGAGAAGTGCTGGATTAAAAGCACTGAAATTTGATGTCTGCCATGTACCGTGGCAACATCTTCAAATATATTCCCCCCCCAGGTAGGCCAGTGTGCTTCTGCCTTAACATAGGTGGAGGCAAAGTGCTGAATCCAGCTGCCTGCTCTTCTCTTCCCTCTGGTGAACAATGGCCACAAGAAATGGAGGGCGCAAAGATTTCAAAAGCAATACAGCTCTCTCTGTGACCTTTTTCAGTCACAGCAACGAATTGGACTTGAACTAATGAAGAATTAAAAATGTTGGATAAACTGAGCTTCATGTCTTACCAAAGAACGTGCAGGATGATTCTGTGAGAGAACGATCCCAGTGCACTGCTGGGAAGATACAGAGACATGAATGTTACTAGAAGAAATTAACATTACTTCCAAAAGAGGGCTCAGACTGGAACTTAAAAGTCTAAAACTCCATTAAATTACCTGTCCACATGCAAGCACTCAGCCTGTGGCCATTAAAATTGGTTTTAACCACAGAGAAGGAAGTTTTAGCTAATGCAGAAAATTATAGTTTTTGGTTAGTTGAGAGCCAAGAGCCCAGTGTACAGCTCAGATGAGTTTGGGTTACTTGTTAGACAAAGGTAGCATTTCTGTGTTCAAGAGGCATCATTATACCAGCCTGTGGCACTGTGATTAGAGTGCTCTTGTTGGTAAATATTCTCAGTTCCAGAGGGCTAAAAACTTTTCAAAGATCCTGAGCCTCTCTAAAAGACAGGAGTTCATCTGTCCAAATTTTTTTCCACTGGTTTTGATTTCTCATTTTCTTGCCTCTGTGCACTGGACTGCTGCAGACCAAGACAGCCTAACACCAAGAAACAGGTCATGCAGGAGTTCTGATCCTCACTGGGGAAAATGCAAGTTGGCTAGGAATAAAGCCTTTTAGATCATGGAAACAGTCCTCAAGTTCATCAGTAAACCATATTATTTTCTGTTATGTCTCAGGGTACGAGGACTTTGAACAATGCAGAAGACATTTGTTTGACTGCTTTCCTACTTGTCTTTAGAAGAAACTTGAGCATTGACTTGCACTAAAAATGGGGAAACAATTTCAGAGACAAAGGAAACTGGGTATAAATTCTGATCCTGTATATTGTGCTAGAAACCAGTGACAAAAGTTGTGACAGAGAAAATGTACTTAATCATTCTTTATTGTTTAATTCTTGAATGGATTTTGGCTTGAACATATCCCAGGAGAGATCTAGCCATCCAGTGCACTGAATACTTTAAAATTAAATTTCTGATAGCACTAGAAAAAGATATTCTATTAGTTATTTTCTGTTCAAATTAGTGTTTGTTTGTTTGTTTTATTACTATGGTATCTTTCCTCAGAATGGCATAACCAAGTTTCAATCATACATCCCTGTCTGAAGTTAAAGAAGGGGCAAAGGGCTGGAACTGTATGCCAGGGAATTGAATTTCAGCCTGAATTTATTAAGAAAAATACATTTCCGATGTGCAATTTTAAATGTAATCCCTGTCAAAGAACTAGTGAACCATGAAAACACGGCAAGATCAGAGGAGGAACCTCAGAAAACAGGCACCAGAAACAGTTAGTTGACCTGCTTTTTTTCTCAGTAACTGCTATTGTGGACTGACCCCAGATATGAACCACTCTGCAAAGTTTCTCAGAGCAAAGACTGTATTAAATTTTCAGTTTTTCAAACAGGCAGATCAAATATTTAGGTTTTTTTTTTCAAACCTTCCATTCAGCTTTAATAGATTTTTCCCCTATGCTTGAGAACTGAACAGTTTTCTAACCTCTGCTTTTGAGGTTAGTTGAAAATAATTCACCACAATCAATTAACTGCTGCTATAAGTAGATGAGCTGATAGGAAGACCTAGAGTTTACTTGTACCCCTGCCTTCATCAGGGCTTTTGACAAGTTGTATTGCTGCTCTAGGTCTCAGTTTCCCCAGCTATAAAGCAAGCTTAATGACACTTATCTTCCTTTGTAAAATGGTTTGAGATACCTGGATGACAAGTGCTGTAGAAGAGTGAAGTGTCCTTAAGAAGATGGGCTCATCCATATAACGATGTGGAATTTTGACCAGGAGGCAGCTGACACGTGATCTTCATGATGTACTAATCAGTAATGATGTAGCATTTCAGGCTGAGAGCACTGGGCTTGTTCTGCCTAGGGAGGAGAAGGCTCCTGGGATACCTTATAGCAGCCTCCCAGTACCTAAAGGGGGCCTACAAGAAAGGAGGAGAGGGACTCTTTATCAGGGAGTGTGCTGATGGGACAAGGGGTAGTAGTTTTAAACTAAAAGAGGTCAGATTTAGATCTGATATTACCAAGAAATCCTTCACTATGAGGGCGGTGAAGCACTGGCACAGAGAAGCTGTGGATGCCCCATCTCTGGAAGTGTTCAAGGCCGGGTTGGATGGGCTTTGAGCAACCTGGTGGGAGGTGTCCCTGCCCATGGCAGGGGAGTGGAACTAGATGGTCTTTTAAGGTTCCTTCCAACCCAAACCATTCTATGATTTTGTGGTGGCAAGATCAAAGCTTGCCACAGTACTCAAGGTATGACCATACAAATGGATTTTTACAGCAGCATCCTGTTCTCTGTTTTATTTTCTTTCTTTCTCAGTCATTCCAAACATTTTTTGTTTCTTTTCTTGAGTACCACTGGGAACTGAGATGAAGTTTTCAGGAAACTTCAATGCTAGCTAGTATAATTCCAACATTTCTTTCCTAAATGAAAATACCCAGAGCTCATAACTCTTCATGTAAAGTTAAGATTGCTTTACTTCCCCATTGCATTAGCTTTATATCATGTGATTTCATGTGTCACGTTACTGCCTGGTCACTTAGTATTGTGTGTCCCTATACAGCTCTTTGCAATCAGCTTTTATTTTTGCTATCCTGAGTAGCTTAATATCACTAATAAACTGTCAGCCTACTCTTCATTCCCTTTTATAGATCATTAAGGTCTACACTAAACAGCACAGATCCACTGATAGCCTCTCTCCATTGAGAAAACAGACTACATATACATTCCTACCCTTTCTTTCTTGTAATTTTATATCTGATGCTCTTACGTCCAAACTTACAACAGCCAAATTTCTATAGGAGCATTTGGAGAAACTCTGAATTCCTTTCAGAAACCTGAGTAGACTATCAGCAGGATCTCCCTTGTCCCCGTGATCACTGACTCTTTCAGAGGACTTCACAAAAGATGTCATTCTTCTTTACATCTTACTTCCACAAATGCTTCTTCATACAGCTCAAGCTGGAAGTTGTTGGAACAGAGTGTTTCTGCAGCTCCAGCTGAACTTCATGTTATGTGACCAAATATAACAATCACTGGCTGATGTTCTAGAAGACCATGCCTTTGGGACAGTTTCAGTAAATATCTGAGTTTGTTTAGTTTTCCAAAACCAAGGCTGTGGAAAGATAAGGTGTTTTTTATTATTTTTTTTTTAAGTATGTAACAGAGGAGAGTTGAGTTACCTAAGCTTAATAATATTATTGCCAAAAGAAAATGTTCATAAATTACCATTAATATATTTAAACTAAAAGAACAAGGTGCACTGTCTTCCAGTAGAACTAAAGGAATAGTAGCAATTTAAACAATTTGAGGGGATATTTCCCACTGGTGCAAAGGATGTTTCGATACAACTGTTTACAACAGCTATAGGATTTGACTCAATAATTCTTCCCATCCTGTGTCCTAGTTTATCAATGCAATGCTACTTTACAGTGTTTGTGCATCATTTTTTCCTGAAATGTGCTGCTCTATGCTTTTGAATGATTATCCTAACACCACATATGCACTTACAGTTCTGAAGAGTAAAACTGTCTTTCTGCCATTCTATTACACACATCCTTTTCTGATATGTCTTTAAATGTACAGGTAGGGGATATAGGTTTGTTAGGCAACAACCAATATTTTTGAAATTCCTCCCTTTCTCATGTTGCCCAATTGGATAAAATTTGTAGTGAGTCATAATCTTCACTTCCTTTTGCTTGACTGTAATGTTTCACTCACAATTTTGCAGTCTACATTGCTAAAATTCGTTTCTTTTGATCTTCTAAAAAAGTCATAGTGGTTTGTTCATTTGCCACTTTATATATAGAAGCATTGTACCTATGTATGCATCTGTATGCATTTCATTTTTGCTTTCTCTGAAGAGCATCCCCTAGTTCTTTGCAAACATCTTTCTTGCTGATATAATTGCTTCTCTGAATATTTATTAGTTTCCGCCGACTCTTTTCCCACTTCTGCTTCCAATTCAGCATCATTATGTTCTGAGACTGAGAATTTTTCTTCCATTTTTATTATTATTGATCTATCTTTTTCATTTTGCCTTCTGCTTCCTGACTAGCTTATGTTTTTTCTCAGCCTCTGGATTGCTGATTAATTTAGTTTTCCTATTGATTTTTTTTATTTCCTTGTCTCTACAGTTTCCCAGTTCTTCCACTGCTAACAAGATTGTAGTTCATGACTTGCAAATTTGTGACATACCTGAATTTTTCTTACAAGACATTTATCATCATTTTCACTAGTTTGCAAGCATGCCGTCATAGCTACTTACTCCTAGGATAGAGATAATATGCTAATTTGATTAGAGTTCATCAAGAATTTATCTCCAATTCTTCCTTTGTTGCTATTTCTTTCTTCCTGTTGCTTAAGTTCTGTAGTTCTGGAGTCAGTAGTGTCTTCAGGAACAAAAAAGCAAGGTGTCCAATACCGTGTACACTCCTGCAGTGTCTCTTTCTTTCTATAATTTCTAATTCTGTTTGTGAGACATCCACAGCCAATAAGAAACTCATACGACCAGCAGCAGTTGCCCAGAAAAATTTCTCTGAAATTCATCCTGTGAAGTCTCTCCCTGTACTCAGCATCCTTTCCAGCTAGGAAATCGCATTTCATCAGTGAGATGTTGGATGATTACTTTTTGGAGGAAGACATAGCAACTTGAACCTGCCCAGCCTGAGGAACTGCCACGTGGATCATTCATAGCAACATGCCTGTGTTTTAGGCTGTCACGTCATTTTGATCATTTCCAATGTGCTGTGGTGGCGATCTGGTTGTTGAGAGGCTATCATTCCATCCAGGCACATGTTTGTGCTTACTAGCATATGTGTTTACTGGCATTAAAACATTCAATGTTCCCCTGGCTTGTCAGGTGAAATAGCTGGAGAGAAGCTCTGTTGAGTAATCTGTGACTAGGGACTCCACAGTGGGTGACTTGACTTGGGAGTGCCCTATAGTATGTTCCTTTAACAAAGCTTTTTGAATATGAGATATTTCAAGAGAGACAGATGTCCTGACAGAGTAGTGCGAGGATCACAGATGGAGTTATACGATTGGAAAAAAAGGCTGTGGGCATGCTCATACATGATGCAGGGCTCTAGTGAGGAACTAGTGTCATCCCAGCTGCAACTGGAGTTGGATTTGTCCTTGGGTTTAGATGACAGCATGGGCAAAGACAAGGGTCTGTGTGTAACACAGACACTAGGTAAGGAAGGTGTCTGTTCATCCATCGCTCTCTCCTTTCTCCTCCAAAACACTATTCCATCCCATACAATCTTCAGGATGTGTACAGTCCTGCTGTGCTTGCCTGAAGAGTTGGTCTTTCACTGCTGCCCTAGGGAGACTCATCCATAGTCTCCGTGTTCCCGACCATCCATTGTATTATGCCTTGCTCCTCTTAATCGCATCTCATTATTCCAGATCAGACTGCATTTTCCAGCTCTTTGCTGTATGCCAAAAGGTGTCATTATGGTGCCTGCGACCTTTAGAAGGGGAACTCAACTAATAGGAGGCCCTGTCTGAGAATCAGGTCAGGACAGTATGATAGAACAATTAAAAAGAGCCATTAATAAACTGGCAGACTATCATTCAAGGTCAGGATGACAGTATATAATGCTCCAGCTAAGGTG
The DNA here is from genome assembly GCA_013399115.1 of Anseranas semipalmata. NCBI lineage: Eukaryota > Metazoa > Chordata > Aves > Anseriformes > Anseranatidae > Anseranas > Anseranas semipalmata. The sequence goes on along the minus strand of VXAA01005745.1, from coordinate 721,911 downwards.
ACTGCTCTAATACCAATTTGGGTTACTTAATCCTGGGGTGGATTTTACTACATTGCATAAAAATGCAAAGTCTAAATAGATGAATATTTACGTTTCCTGGGAGTAAAGAGGAGGAGCAAACATTCTGGAAAGCACAGAAATACAAACTTTCCGTGAAGCATAAAGCAGGAAGCCCAGCAGAAATGAGCAAAATAAATGCTAGTTGCCCATTAAACTCTCAAAAGAGAAGAAGAGCATAATGATTTCCCATTTAAGCTCCTGAGTTTAACAAAAACTGCAAAGAATACTCAGAGATCCCTCTTTTGTGCTTCCTGGAATATTTTGGCTATTTCATCTCACTAAGGAAGACAAATCTCCTCTCAAATTGATCTTGGTTTTTATGATTGAAATATTTTATGACCAAAATCTTTCACTGAAGAGTTTATATTGGTTCAAAAGGGCTTCTGGGTTTGAATATTCAGATTAAATTGATCTCTGCCAAAACAGGTGGTCCAAGTGCCTTTAGATCACTGACTTATACAGTCATTCTGGAGCTTTGATTTTTCATCCCAATTTGGAAAAGGAAACAATAAACCTCCAAAGCCCTGGCAAGTAAAGAAAACTACTACTTTCCCAGCTGTAGCTGGAGAAGGTCTTATTCCAGCAACAGGGATAATTTTAGAACATCATAAATAACAGTAAGAGAATAAGAAATAAGTTGGTTTATGCTATCTTCAAGACCTCACCTTTGGACTAATTTTATCTATCAATGCATATAAAGAGAAAAATCCTTAGTTCTCTTTTCCATTATGAAGCAGTAAATGTGTTCTATAAACAGAAATGAATAAAAACATCAAGTCAGAATAAAGATAAATAAAAAGGACGTACTGGCTGTCATCATTACTTCTCTTAAATATCCATTCATCAGCCTCCATTTATGGAACTGATGTGTGAGTTTTGTTAGAGCTGCCCAGTTCTGAGAGAAATTAATTTGTTGACACAGAGCTCCAATAATAACAGGAAAGTCCTTAACAAATAATTGTGTACTTTGCTAGATACAGTACGGAGGTTTTTTTCTAGGAAAACTCAATTTGCAGTGGTAAGATCTTTCTTCCTTTGAAATGCTACTATATATATATACACGTAGGATATATATATATGGAATAAACACCAGAGGCTTGATCTACTTTGCTTGTAAATCAGAATCATTCTGGTAATCATTAGAAATGTGGAGATCTGCTCCAGCTGAGAAAATAGCTCCATTTTCCTTTCAGAGACTTCAGCTTTTGCAGGCTGTGTGCAGCAGCCTGTTCCCTGTTTGATTCCCAGATTATGTCTTCTGTCCAGAGTGAACTCAAGCTATGAATTAAGCTCATCCCTGTGAGCTGTGGTCTCAGACCTGCTTCAGACAAATGGACAATAAAATCCATCTAATTCTGTGTTGAAAATTTATCTTCAGATTAGACCTTTTTGAGTGCTACTAATAGGTGCAAAAGAGCCAAATGTCTTTCTGAAATGAAGGAATGTAGTTTTAAAAGAAATCATTAAAATTGAAATGTGTTTCTAGTAGGCAAAACCAGAAAAAAAGTATTTCATTGTAACCACATTTGCATCTTTTGCCCTGCAATTTCACGTTTGCTAAACTCTGCCTTTGAGATGTTGTCCTGTTCCAAGTCTTAAAGATCTCCCAGAGAAACACAAGTGGAGGCAAAAGGGAATCCTTGATGTTGGCACCTCAAAAAGTTTTAGAAGCTTTCATGTAGCATAGTGTCACAGACCCTCAGTAGGCACAGCCCCATTCATTCAGTCGAAACTCGGGTGGGATACCCCTAGGTGATTTGAAATATCACTTTGGATGGATGACTTTGTGTGGGCACCTGGTTCAAGCACAAGCACTATTTATCGCAAAACACTCATCTAAAATAACTCAAATGAACCACTGTTAAAGTGCCTGTTTCTCTCTACCGAATATAAATGGAGTCTCAGATAAGCAGCTGTCTAGAAATAATCTAAAATGAGATGAGGCAAATCCAACTCAGCTCCTTATGCTTTTACTCTTCTTATCCTCACTGTGTGATGGAATCATCTTGCAGGCATGGCCAAATCACTTTTCTTCCTTACGTAGCTAATCTAGAATTGGGAAGAATTATTTATCCTTTTTCCTGAAGAAGCCTGTGGGAAGAAAAAAGTAACGGGAGCTTTGTGCACAATGAGAGAAAGGCTGCATTAATGTCCTCTCCTAGGGCAGTGACAGCTGTGGAAGGTAGCCCTGTGAGAAAGCGGAAAGCCAAGCCTTTAAAGAGCTGCACACATTGTTTTTAAAGCCAGAAGGAGATCTGAATCATTTTTCTAACCTTACTTTATGCATAAAACAGACCATAGGGTTCTCCTGACTTGATGATTCTCTTTGCCTCCCAGCCATCATCTCTTGGACTGAAATATATATATGTATATGTGTATGACTCATCTTTCTAGTACCTTCAGCCAGCCCAGGATGCTCCATTACCTCACCCAATGACCCCACTCCATCCCAGTTAACAAACCCTTTCAAAAAACAGGATTCTGGTTTGCAGGGAAAGGCAGATCAAATACTCATGTTATTTCCCCCATCTCCTTCTTCTCTCAGACCAGGTTTCTCTTTGCTTTCCAAGCCAATTTCTTTTCTTTCAGTTTTTCCTCTCTCATCAACTAAGCTCACTGTTCAAGTGTGGTACTCACTGCCACAGAGTGTTATGAAGATGAAACTAAGAGGTAATTGTATTAATCAGATTCAGATCAGACTTATTCAGGGAAGAAAAGCTCACTGAGGCACAGAGATAAGTCTCTAATGCCTGACTTGAAAAGTCCTCAGAGCTGCCTGTTGCTGAAAGCTATGACTGTACTTGGGCAGTGTCACTGAATGTTTGACTTCACACCCTTTCTTTATGCATCGGGGTCTGCAGGGATATAAGATGATGGTGTCCCAGGTCTTACATTTGTCCTTAGGTGACTGCCAGGACTTTGAAGGGCATTTTAGAGTTCATTTATTAAATGTTAGCAAAGTGTAATTGTATGAGTAAATGTCAGGTCTGGAGTTTTGACCAGGCTTTAAACTGGGACCCTCCCTAATAATCCAGGGGAGTTTGGACCTAGGTTCACTATTTATAAGGCAGCCATTCATTAGGATCAGTGTAGGAAATAAAATTCCCAGGTCTGAGTCTCTTTCTGCATTTAGGTAAGGTGGAATTTGGGATCAGTGTTTCTGAAACCTTGGGTGAGCAGCGGGACAGATTTTCTGTAAGTTACAGTTACTACTGTAGCACCAAAGTGCCAGATGTGTTAAGGTAACCAACCATTAGCCAGAGAGTCATGCTTTTTTAAAAATCAGTGTGACTTTGTATTCACAGCTGCTCCATTGGGGAACATTAAGACTGTCAGGATAGGATTTATTTCACCTAACTCAGAGGAGAGATTCTTTTGCTTAAACATAGGTGCCTAGTACCTTTTGAGATGCTCTATCAGCCTCACGTGGGTCTGGCAGAGAGGATATAGATCCTCTAGAAAGTCCATGCCCTTCTGAAGTAGTAGTTTGAGGTCAGGCAGGATACAGCATGGCACCAAAAATGGCTCTCAGTGCCTGTGTTTCAGCAACTAAATGTAGCCCTGTAATACAGCCCTATAATATATGCACTCCCAGCAGGTCTGTCTGTGCAAGTCACGTGAAGAGGAACTTCAAAGTGGGGAGAGTCATCTCATACAAAAGTAAACATCCCAAATAGACAGCAGGAACTATATTGTAAAAGTAGCTATTTGTCTCCGTTGGTTATGAAAGGAGCTGTTGGTAACTAGCTCAGGGGCAGATACTTGCGTTAGGGATGTCTACAAGGCTGCTGACTTTTGTTGCAGGCATGAGACCTAAAGCATCCTCTTCATCATTTGAAAGTTTCCATAGCAAAGGAGAATCTAGGGGAAAAACAAGGAAGGAAAACATCAGTAAAAAATGTAAAAAAAAAAAATCAAAAAAGTAAAGTAAAAAAAAAAAAAAACACATCACATTTGTTTGCCAAATCACATACCTTGTTGACAAGTACATGACTACAAACATTAAGGGAAGAGGCAGGGTGACAGTCACTCTGAAATGCAGACTTCCAGCTTACTGAGTATGTCCTCAGGTGGATTTTAGTTTCTGTTGTCAGATCCTCAAGCTTAAACACTTGGCCCAAGTGACTAAAGATACACAGTGTATTCCCAACAAGAACCGGGAAAAGGATTCAGGGTGAGTGGTCGATGTTTTGGCCTCAGTGTTCCTCTCTTCCAGGAAATGTTACAGGTATAAAGTCCTTAGCAGGCTTTCCTCTGACACCTGGGCAGCCTGTTAAAGGTAAGCACCAATGTATCTGCCTTCCTGTTGCTGTTGTAGAAAGATTTGGTCTCTTATCAGCTCTCTTGTCACATATACCAGTGCCACCCATAGTCCCTAGCTATGCAAGAATACCTCGAACAGTGCTGTGGTCTGTGCTTGGGTAGCTGAGTTCTCTCCTTCATGTGTCCTCCATTGGGATGCTCAGCTCTTGGTGGTACCTAGCACACAGTGAGCATCAACTGAGACAGTCAATATTGATGCTGCCAACCAAATAAGCAAGCCAACTGTCACCGGGGATCAGTACGTGCAAACACACATGAAAATCTAGGTGAGAAGTATTAATAGATCCTTTCTATACATCATCATTGTTTTCTTTCAGCAACCCTTGGGTGGGGGAGCACAGGGAAAAGAGTGTGAGAATAACAAATTTGTTTATATAGAATAAGACTATCTCTAGTGAAGTAACTCCCAAGCTTTTCAGCTAGCAGTTCTCTTTCAGGACTAATGAATCACTTCTGCAATTTAATTTCAAAGAAGATCAAAATCCCTAATTTTTGTGATGCAGCTTGTGGCAATTTGAATTTCCAGTTCCCTGTTGTCACATCAAACTAGAACTCATGAAACTTGAAATGCTTTCTCCAGTCCAGTTCATCATGTTAATCCCATGTGATTAGTCCTACTTATATTTGGAACTTGCCCTTGCCTAAGAGTCTATAATTCCATCTGACACCTTCCATTATGATTGCAAAAGCAGCAAGTTTTGGATCAGTGCCTTTTTTGCATCCTTGACAGAAGTAACCCAAACCTGACTCAGCTGACGAAGAATGTCAAGATTTGGTAGTTTAATTTCAGAGGCAAAAGTTTTCTTTCTGTGGGTGAAAGACATCTCCACCTACCTGCCCTTCAGTAGGTACTGTCCAAACATTTCTCTTTCTGTTATTGAGGAATGGTGTAGTCGCTAATGTGAAGAGTTTAAGATTCACGTCAAACCAGTGGTTTGAAGCAGTTCTTGTCTCTGATGAATAAAATGAGAACCATTTGACTTCAAGCTCTTAAATACGTCAGTTCTAGCAAAAGCAAGTATACAAGCTGCACTGTTTTATTTATTTCTTAGACTCCCTATGGCCCAGCTCTGCTAAGAAAAACATTTCCAAAAATGTCACATAATTCTTAGAGCAGCATTTTGGTATCTCATGTAATAAGCATTTAATGTACAAGATTCCCAACACTGCCAGTCTCTCAGTATCTGAGTGCTTATTGCCCCATTTATTATAAATAATATTACAGTAACTACAGGGAATGATATGATAGATGCAAAGATATTGTAAATAATTGAAATACACCACATTTCATTGGGGAAAAAAAAAAAAAAAAAGAGACTATTTTGAGAATACCTTTATATTAGCAGCTCTGCTACTGCATTCAGTTGGAAGTCAGTCACAGAGTTGTTCCATTCACAGACCACAAAATGCCAGGAGCCCTGGGACCCTGGAAATGAGAAATAAATACGTTGATAAATGTCTTCTCACAAGCTTAGGTTGTGACCTCAGCAGTCTTGAGATAACAAATCGGCAGTTCTGACAGAGTACATTGTCAACAATTTTGAGACAGATCAGTATGTTGCAAGCTACTCTACTTTGTGGTGAAAGCAACACAAAACTTGCTCCTACGTGCCAAATCCCTCTGCAGATCACAGCCTACAAATCAGAATCTTCTTTTCAGATTTTTTTTCTTTCCTGTTTACACTGAAAGGAAACTTGTATAAGAAACTCTCTAGCATATGCTACAACATCAATTGGAGCAAATCTCAATTCTCAGCATTGAGATGGTAACAGAAATAATAATTACCCTGCTCAGCAGATTAAAAATAGATGTGGTAAATCTGTCATCTCACCTTTAATGACAGTGCAAAAAAAAAAAAAAACAAAACATACATTTTTCAGGTATGATTCATCTGCTCTGTTTTAAATGTCTCTTGTAGAGTGCAATGATTAGACTCCACTGAATCTAAAGGGAGTCCAGTGTGACTAGCTTACATTCAGATCTCTGCAATGCAGTCTTGTACTTTGGGCACTCAAGAAAGGAGTAAAAGGGTGTAAAAATAAGGTTACTTGCTGGGACCATTAGTTTTGTTCTACATTTTCATTTCTGTTTTGAAGGGATTAATAGCTCTTGTACATTTGCTGCATAATCTGATGTTTCTGGTAAACTTCTGAGTCCACTGCAATCAGTGATAAAGCCGAGAGGCTGTTTTTGATCAGATTGGAACTGCAAAATGTGCCTTTTAGGGTGTATCTCATCCTTTAAGCCACTGTTTGACTTACTAGTCTTATTTTTTCCTCTCTGTTCCTTCTCTTCCAGATAAATTTTGTATTTCTATTTAACATAGTTAGGATTTTAATGACAAAGCTGAGAGCTTCAACAACTTCAGAAACAATACAGTACAGGTAAGTCAGGTGGTGCTTCTTGCTGTTTGTGGTATTAGCAAAGAACTGCCTTGCCTGTCCTGTCCTTGTCCCATCTTTGTCTTTCCAGATGCCACTGTGATCTTAGAGAGTTTCCTTCTCGCCCCTGGAACTCATATGGTTAGAACCACAGTATTTATTTTTGCAGGCTTTTAAAATATTAAAATGTGAAATTTCCCCCTTCCAATGAAATCCAAACTGTCGGTAAGGATAGGAACTTTATCAATTTCTATATGTACACAAGCATATATATTATATTATATAAATATGTCATAACTCCTCTCACTGAGGAATAGACCATTCATTCAGCTAATCTGATGAATCAGTGAAAAAGCGTTCAGTCCCTAAAAGGTCGCTTCTCCATCCCAGTCTCAAGCTTTGTAAATGCAGAACAATACCAAGACCTCCCAATAAATCACATGTATGTGTATATTAAGATCCATGTTCATACTAATATCCTACCAGAGTCAGGAGTTAAAGAACAGAGCCTGGGCCAAAGCACTCATATCACATCTGTAACCAATAGCAGTACTATTACTGCTGTTTACTGTGCACATACAGGTATTTAGAGTAGAGTTTAATGATATTTTTAAAGTGTAGGGTGTGGGAAATAAGGGTGTTCATGCCTCTTTGCTTCAGCTGGCACCAGCATTAGCGTAAATACTCAGTGGGTTGCATTAGGGAACTAATCCTCAGCAAATTATTACCTGTTTATGAGGTGCCTTCTCAGGCAGATCAGTCCCCCCAGATGGCTGACCGTGCAACCTCGCAAACACATGTGCAGCAGAAAGGAAAAGACAGGAATGTTTAGGCCAGGACAGCAGAAGGAAGGTGGCCTGGCCCCTTCTGGCAGCCTTGTGGACTTAGATCAGACCCAAACAGTCCTGAAAGAAAATCTTACAGATCAGGAGATGCTGAGTGCCTTTCCTCTCTTACTATTTGCAGTGTCCTGCAAAATGGGACAGTGTTTTGGAGCATTTATGGACAGACTGGTCCTCGCTCTGAGAAATGGCACAGTTTTTGTGGGGTAATATTGGCCACAATCCTCTAAATCATTTCTAGATAAAATCTCAGTGTATCAAACATATCCTGATGTCCTCAAATCAGCCTGCTCTTGACTTTGGAGGCAGTTTTCCTGCAGTAATGGGATTTTGTTGTTTTACCTGGTTCCTTCCTTTTACTCCTGTCTGGGGCCTGGGGACAAATGTGAGGTTAATGCAAGTGGTCTGATTTTCTTGTTCAGATTCTTCTTTGCACCTTTCATGAGAAATGAAGTGGAAAAAAATATCCCTTTTTCATGCTCAAACCTCATGCTATAAAACTAAAACTAGCATGGAAAAAAAAAAAAAACAACAATTCAAATCTCATTACATTTTACTCCCTGCTGCAGTTGGCGGGGATTAGAGATATTAGATTCTGAGGCAATCTAAAGTAACTGCCTTCGTCCTTGAACAGATGATGGTGATCTTATCCTCACTACAAGCTCTGTGAGGGAATCTTCTTTTTTCACAGCCTAAATAGAAACCCGTACAATTCCAGGAAAGCCTGGGGCAAGCCTTGCTGCTCTAAAGCTGAGTACTCCAAACATTTGTTAAGCAAGTATTAAATAATGTGGCAGCTAGTTTGTTAAGACTGTCACTGTCTCCTGACTCTGACAGTGTTTTTGTGCCTGCCTACCTACCTGTCTTTATTCACCTCTTACGGCCTTATTATGGAGATTTATAGAGACTTAGCAAAATTGCAGTCTTATGTGTTTGTAAAGTACCTAACACAATGAGGTGTTGTTCTGCTTCTGGCATCCCAAGACACTATTACAGCCCCAATAATAAAGATTAGCCCCTGATAATTCTGTTAATAATAACTTATGCGTCACTGTGCACCATCTGCTTGTTTATTATTTGTAAGACAGCCCTAAACCATTGTGTTGGGGATACAGATGTTGCAGACAGAGCGAGCATTTACACTCCAGATAGAATCAAAAGATGGGCATAGGGCAGGTCTCAGAGGCACAGCAGTCCTGCCCCAGTACAGGATTTACCACATTATCATCCCGAGGTGCAAGAAATCACCCACCGGGCCTGCAAAGAATCTCAAAGCTTCAGCCTAATGCAAGCCCTGGAGATAGGACAGAAGCTGTCTGGAGGAAGAAAGAGACAGAAGTAGAAGGATGTAAAAAAGGTTTCCATTTGTCCCCTGGAGTTCAGGGTGTGGAGACAAACAGCAGGATGGAAGGGCAAAGGCTTTCCCAGAACACCTTTCTTCCAGTGATCAGGCACTGGTCAGAAATTTAATTCACAAACTCACCCGTGGTTTCACAACCCAAAATGGAGGCTGGTGCTCTTTCCCTGCCCCCCCTGCTAAACTCTATCCAGCCTTTTGGCCGTGGGGTCAGGCTCCGTCTTACCTTCCTTTCCCTAGCCCTAAGAAACTTGCATTCTTCATTGCCTGAGGGCCCTAGGAGCCTCCACCTTGGCTAATACAATGTACTGGTCATGAACCTTGGAAATGTTCCTGTGCAGGGTGGCCAAGTAGTGTATAAAGCTTGAATGTTGTGCAAATGCTTGAATTATTTGGCCATTGTGCTAATATAGGCCTCTACTGCTGTCCCTAGAAAATGCCCTAGCAGCATGCCCTGAGAGATGGCGGTACCTACAGGGAGTACTTGTATTCCCTAACTCAAAGCACCTGCGTTAGACACTGGCCAGAATTTTACATGTGAATTTCTCTCTGAAAATTGTGCTTTCCTCCAGTGACTGTACATATTGGACAGCCCTGAGCAGCCATGTCTTAGGAAATCCTTTTGTTTCTTCCCAGCTACTCCCTGTTCAACATGTGCAGGTGCCGAACTATCTTGAGGAGGCACCTAAGTTCCCTCTCCAGCTGATGTAGGTGCTTCACTTCCCTCTGAATTGCTGTGAGACTCGTGCCCTCTCTCCACGAAGGGAGGGATTTGTTTGGGTTGGGTCGTTCTGTGGCAGTTCAGGTAACACAGCTCTCTGCTGCGCTCACTTGTGTTTTCTGTTTTCTCCCCACAGGAAAGCAGTCAAGGCAACTTTAGTTCTTCTGCCTCTGCTAGGCATCACATACATGCTTTTCTTCGTCAACCCTGGTGAAGATGACATTTCCCAGATTGTCTTCATCTATTTCAATTCCTTTCTGCAGTCTTTTCAGGTAGGAGAGCAATTTTATAGCTGGTATTGGCTACTGCTGAAAGGATCCTTAGTGCTTTTCAGCCATGAGGCATATAGCAATGAGGTCCATGGTGCAAATAATAGTTGAAAAGAGCTCTGCTTTGTTATTTATGTTTACTTAATAGGTATATACAGCATGTCTTATGGAGTGGAGGACTATTCTCAGGTGCATACCAGAGGGATCTACCTCTCTTATCAACACTAGGTTTAGTCTATAGATACAGGTCTTTGCCTAAGCTCCAGCTGAAGTCAGTGGAGAGATGATGTTTCATTCCATCATAAACTGCCTGAGAGAGGATGATGAATCACACTCCCAATCTGCCTCTCTTTCTTCACAAAGTGAGCTGAGATTTAGACTAGATGTTGCTAAAGCAAAAGGAAACAAATCCTACCTGTTGTGCTTATTTGATTCAGACATTAACTATGTCTTAAATATTACCCAGCCTCTCACCCTAGCTCTCCTGCAGTTCATAGAATCATAGAATCATAGAATGGCTTAGGTTGGAAGGGACCTTAAAGATCACCTGTTCCAACCCCCCTGCCGTAGGCAGGGATGCCACCCACTAGATCAGGTTGGCCAGGGCCCCATCCAACCTGGCCTTGAACACCTAAAGTTCTGTGTGTGTACACAGTTCTGTGTATACTCAGCCGTCAGACCATACCAACTCTTTGAGCACTTGTACCCTATGTCCTCCTTCAACTGAATTTTATAGGAGTTCTGCCAGTATGTAAAAGACAGTGGACGGTGAGTAATTGTCCCAGCTTTCTGGATTTGGCAAAGAAAAAAAAAAAAAAAAGTGACTGAAGTAATTGAATTATGTTTGGCCACTTACTTCTCCTTAGGAGTGTTCTACAGTTTTACTCCTGCTTAAAGACCCTCTTGGACTGGAGTGAAATTATGTTTGATATTAATGTTTTACCTTTAATATCTGCAGGAGAAAATGCTTTGATACCCAGGATATCAATACAAATACATGACACACATTCTGTCAAGTCAAATCTAAGGCTGTGGAATACAAAAGTTTCAAGCTTTGGATTACTGTATTTACTGATTGCATTTTTAGCTTTGAAGCACAGAGCATCCCACCAGAAATTGAAACTCAAAATCAAAAAAGAAAAATGACAGTTTTAATCAATGAACAAAGGAACTTTAGCCCTTACCAGTGAAGCAATCCACATTTTTCATTCCCTAAAATTAATTGTGTTGCTTAGTGTCTCCAAAAACACTACACTGCTTATTTTATTGTTAGTGTTACGAAGACATACGTAAGAAAGAAAGCATGATGAATCCCTCCTTTATGGTAACAAAAATTACAGTCCATTCCTGAAAACAGAATGGATGGGACTCTGCTCACGGGTTTAAAAATGAAAGTGTCATCATGTTGTCATCTGAGCTTAGTGTCATTAGAGACATTGCAATCATTGCAGTCATTAGAGAGGTGTAGTCACTGCTGTCAATAGATTCCACAGAGCACTTCAGCTCAGTTGAACATAAGCAACCTGATGAAACACATGCCCCCACAAGAGCATCTAAGGCCATTTGACACCCCCCTTGTGGTGTCTGAGACATCTGCGTAGAACTGGCAGGCATGACATAGGACCCATGAGGGGCCTGTGCCATTTTGGGGATGCAACTGGAAGCTGTAGAAAGGCTTTAGCACAACTGAGTGGCTAACCACTCTATCAATGGAAGGGCTGTCTCAATTCTAGCTCTCATGTCTTAACAGTGTGCTGCAAGACACTTGCAAGAAATTGTAGGGTGGAAACAGATGATGGCAACAAGGTTATGTTTATATTCAGGATGATACCAAGAAAAAGCTCTGTCCCCAGTTCTGCATGTTAAAATATTTGCCTAATAACTGACTGCTTTCTATTCTTTCCAGGGCTTCTTTGTGTCAGTATTTTATTGCTTCTTGAATGGTGAGGTAAGTAGTGTCTTCTGCTGTCAGTGTAATTAATTCTCAGGATGTGGAACCTACTTGAACGCCTGATTATAGAACATGAGATGTTTTTACATGAGGTCATAGTCCCATCAGTCCCCCCAGTCTGTTCCTCTTGAAGAAGTTTCTGTTAACGTGCATCTGAATTTCCCAGCTCTCTTTGTGGTTGTCCTTGTTCACAAAGCTTTATCCCGTTCAGCTCCAACTAGGAAGTCAGGGCAGAGGAGAAGTATTCTCAGATTATATTTTTTTTCCTCATTTTAAGACTTCTTTGAAGTTTCTCGTTAATTCCGAATATGAATTCTAAGCGTACATAAGCATTACTTCTCATCTGGGCTCTCATTAAGGTTATGCTACAGGTGACCCATTTTTCTAATGGGATTGCCATGCTGAGTTGAATGAGTTAGTTTTTCTGTGTGGATATCTCTGTCTGAGTGATCAATACCTGTTGTACTCAAAGAAGAGGGTCGGGAACAGGGTTGGTGTGTTCTTTTGAATTAATTTTGGGGACTGATACTCATGTAAGAAATGTCTCACTAATACCTCTTTGTGTTTGACTTACACCCCAAAGTGTGAGAGATTTATATTTTCTCCCTGCTTACACTGTGTCTAATTTATCTGCATTAAGCATGTCATCTTTGTCTGGTTAAAGTTTGGGCCTCTGCAGAAATGAATTCCATGTCTTAGTTATTTCTGCTGTATCAGTATATATTTTATACATGCTGATGTGCTGCTTTTTAGTTTCATTATGGGCTCCCTGTGTGGCACTATGAGAAAGAATGGGCATGTCTTCATGTCTTCTCACCCAGCTGCTCTCCAATATTTTCTATACCTCAACCAATGAAGCACCAGCATTTTTATTTTTTTATTGTTGTTTTTCTTCATTTCACGTCTTCCTCGTTAACTCTGAGGTTAAAACGTTAAAGCAACACTGCTTTCTCAGAAGGTCCATGCTATTTTTATAAACTGCCAGCAGAGTGTCCTCAAGTCTCTTTCCAATCCCCCTCCAATGAATTATGACCACTCCATTTGCCTCTTAATAAGTAGGTGAAGTCTTCTCCCAGAAGTACTGACTCCTTAACTGGGGGACAACAGGTACCTGAAAACCTTGCTATTTATATGACTTGCTTTGTGATCACACATTCTCTTTCTTTTTTCTTTCTTTTCTTTTTTGTTTTCTTTTTATTTTTAATGTGACCCACGGTGCTGCACAATCTGAGGTTAAAGGCACTGGAAGACTCATATATCCATAGTCAGAACTTTGTATTAGCCCAGTGCACTTCTATTCTGTGGACTTGAACTAGGGCCAGTAGGCAGTTCATACCAGGCTTTCACTCTTTTGGCTGTTCTTGGATTCTTTCAGCTTTTCTGAAGTGGGAGAAATATCTCCTTCTTCACTACAGGAGTCTGAAGTTCTCTGTCCAAGGCCATGAGCCCACTTGCCATCTCTTGTAACTTCAAGTTCAGACATGATCAGACGTTGAAAGTCAGCATGATTCACCTCACCTACTTCCTCTATGCCTTAATAACGATCTACTAACAGATCTGGAAAGATTTCCATAACAGTGATTTTCCCAACTATGTCACTCTACCATTACAATTTAAATTGACATTTCTGTGGGGTCAGTTCAAGGTTAAGACACCCAACTTGGGTGATCAGAGGCTCGATTCATTTTCCTAAATATGTGTATCTAGTGTCACTCGGGAGGCTAGAGACTATCTGAGGCATCCACATGGGTCAACTCTATATGATACAGGACCTATAAAACATACTGAGTGGGCAGTGGGAAGCCAAGGGGGTTATGATGCGGTTTCTATGTAACTTGTTCAAGGCTGTCAATACGATCTCTTTCTCATCAGGTTAGTCTACAATAGACACCTCTATTTACTCACCTAAACAACTCTAGACTTTACTGACAGTATGGACTAGTTCTCCACTCACTCTAATGCTTGCCTAGACACTCAGCTCACATGTAGACACCTACAAACAGCTAAATTTGTGAGCTAAATCTTCCCTGCACCCATGTGTTTACATCTGATGTGCAACTTGCACTTGGCTGGCTAAACCATGGCAACTCCCTAACTAATTCATTGAGGTATAATGTAAGACTAAGTCCCCCAAATATTGCAGCATTTTCTGTTTCAAAAGGGTAAAAGGACTTTGGACTCATCTTATGGTATTGTGGGAATGTCTTTGAAGTATCTTAAAGGTTTTAAAGGGTGAAATTTCCTGCTCTGTTCCAGCTTCAGCTCTGCAAAGCTTAGAAATGAGTAGAAAACTCAATGGATTTTCAGAGCCTTCTGAGTTTCTAATGATGTTGCCCAGAAAAAAAATTGTATCTTATAGTATACCATTGTAAAAGCTCTCCCTTGTGATACCGCCTATCCTCCCCGGATCTCCCCACACTCATAAAGCATTCCAAAAGCAGCTTATGTTTCCCACATCGCATTCTGAAGGTCACATCACATTGCAAAAGCTTGCAATAATGCTGTGTCTTGCATCCTTGTGAAGTGAAAGACCTGTACAGGCTACATTGTTGGCTGAAGGCATATACGAGGGCCTTGGTTGTTAGCATAGCAAAAGTGTTTTTCCTTATTGTTAACTTCTATATCTAAGCAGTGAAAGCCATATTCATTTATTCTATTAGATTTGCAGTACATTAAGTGTTCCTCAGATATCTACTATGAAAAAGTCTGTATTTCGTAGTCCACATGAACAGCATGTGGAGAAGAACCAAAGAGAAGAACCAAAATATCATTTGCATTCTCCCAACATCAGTTGCTCTCAGGGAGACATCCCAGCTAGGAGTGGTGATGAGGGGAATGCCACTCAATCTCCCAGCACTGTAAGTAAAATCCACAGCAGATTTAGCTCTTTTAACAGTTAATTGTATCATCTGATAAGATTGTACTGTAACAAAGACTTTTGCTGGAGAAGTGAATCTGCATAAATGTCCATATGGAATAGATATTGCAGAACTTTCATAAATTTCCTCTTTGTAGAACAGCCTGAAATCTTTGTAAATATCACTGAAGCCTTGATCAATTATCATCTCTTTAGTCAGCCTGGTATTCCTGTCTGTATAATAGATGGGCTGATGATTTGCTGTCTCAGAAGTTTGTAAATACTTCATGTTCTCCAGTTATGACAGACTTGGGTGCTTTAAATGCATGTAATAGTCTTTAGCAGGTTATTTAGCCCACGCAGTGCCAGGCCTGCTCTTAATTATGACACAAGCAAAAAAGGATAGAAAATCCATTAATGTAAAGTTTTAATAATGCTGTGATCTCATTTGTATCTCTACCATTTCATATTTGATACAGATGCCACTAGGTACTTATAAACTCCCAATAACCGTCTGTAGTAGAGCTAATAACTGTTGGCAGTAGAGCTCACACAGTATGGATCACAGATGACAGTTATCAAAGTTCCTGTTTTTTTGTCAACGTTCTACCTGTTCAGTTTGGCAAAAGAAACAAAGAAGAGTTTTTTTCTGTTTGACATCTTGTAGCCTCCCTTGGTTTAAACAAATATGTCCTTATGACTTAGAGCAGAAATTTGTTGTTTCTCTTCCTGCAAGCAATTTTGCACCAGATCAGAGGAATTACACAGATGCACTGCTTGTATAATTCTGATTTTCTAGCGGAGAAAGCAGCACCTCCATCACTCTAACTGAAGATGGCACATATGTAATACAAGATATCACCATAAAAGGTCTTGGTCCTGATTTTGCAGAGCTTTGGTCTGACAGTTTAGCAGTGGGATCACTGAAGGGAAAAAGTGAAGCTAAGAAATTGAGGTCAATGCAAAGAATTTCAAATGGGGCGAGTTTATTTCCTTATGCTTTGGGGTGGGCATTTGACATGGGAATACAAACATCTCTCTTTCCCTCAATTCCACAACAAGTTTCAGACAGATCTAGGACTGGCTTTGTTGGCTGCAGTGAGAATTAAGCTGATGGGACAGGTCTTGAGAGTGTGTATCATTCTAGCCCCCTTACTGGAGATATGAATTTTCAGATTTTGAATATGTGTCTTCTGAAGCCGATACATTATACACAAGCTATTCCAGTGAACCAAGGGAGAAAAAGCAGTTTAGATACAGAATTTACAATCTTATGTTTTGTTGTTTCTGAAAAGTTCTGAAGCTGTTGTGAACAAATCGTGTGTGCCGTGGGTGGGCATGAAAGGCCTTTGGCACTTGACTCATTAAGTGGCTCCAGAGACCTTATGGAAAAAAGTTTTTTTTTTTTTGATGCAAAGAACATCTACTAGAGGACAAAAATATGCAAATTTCATTTAATCTGAAGAGCACCTCTGCACTTCCAAGAAAATTGAGATCAAGATGTTTTTGAGAATTCCAGATGTTATGAAAAATTACAATGAAAAAAGATGTATGCATTTACATTACATACAACTTTAAAAGTATGAGTGTTGGTTGTGGGCTTTTTTTTTCAATGACTGCAAAAATCAAAATGCTCCTCAAAAATTTCTCCATTGATTCACAAATGACAAGATTGAATTTAATTTCACATAACATGGGATTTAAAAAAAAAAAAGTTTAAGATGGAGTTTTTTTGGAACAAAAATAGATATGTTGGCATGGAGCTGTGCTGAACAGCATATATTTTCACAGAACTCCTATTGGACAATTTTTCTTAGAATCACAGAATGGTTGGGGTTGGAAGGGACCTAAAAGATCATCTAATTCCAACCCCCCTGCCATGGGCAGGGACACCTCCCACCATATGAGGTTGCTCAAAGCCCCATCCAACCTGGCGTTGAACAATTCCAGGGATGGGGCATCCACAGCTTCTCTGGGCAGCCTGTGCCAGTGCTTCTCCACCCTTGTAGTAAAGAGTTTTATTTTTTTATTACAGTTCACTAAAAAATCTTTAGGATTTTTGAGTTGATGAAATTTATGCTACCTAGATCAGTTTGCTTGTAACAACATAATAATGTATAAGCAGTGATATGCTTTCACAGTATTTCATCTTTATGTAAGTATGAATGAGAGTACAGATTTATAAAAAACACTAAATCATCTCTTCAGCCTCTGTAGTGCAAGCTGATAAATTCCATCCCATAACTGAACTTGATAGCATGTGTTTAATGAAAGCCTGTCTTTCAAAAGGCTGCTTGGTGTGGGATTCATTTCACATGGTACATCTGATTTTTCTGACAATGATCTTGAGAAATGAATGTTGGAAGAAAACATCACTACCTGTCAAGGTCACAGCCAGATCTGAAACTGAAAAAAGGCTCAGTGAAGGTTATCTGAAAGGCTCAGTCTTCAGGCATATGTAGAGTATCCTTATAATTCGTCTATTTGCATGGTAGGAAATGCAGGAAAAATATTCATTATAATTTCATTACCAAAAGAGACTCACTATTATTAGGCCTAACAACTGGTCAGTGAAGGCAGTCATCACCATGTGATTTTCATAGGAGAGCATCCAGGGAAGCCAGGAGAAGAGCCATAGTGATGCTCACTATGCTGCTGATCTCTAGGCTCACAGCTCACCTGGGCGTTCTTTACATTTTTGTCTCCAGGCTCTTCTTTAAGTTCTTTAGTATATGCCTTCTGCTCACAGGCAGCTTTTCTATTCCCTCATTAACTGATTCCAGATAAAACATCGTTAAAGGAAATGGGTCTTCCCTCCAACTCCATTTTTAGTATGGTATCTGCCTTCTCATCAAGACCTCCTTGCTAGTGATGGTTTTCTCCTGAGAGAAAACAAACTATTTAAGAGAGAGAGGGAAAGAGTATGTTTATTGTGTTTCATATTGCAAATATATCTTCCTGTATGGTTGTGTTAGTTGTGGTCTTTAGAGCTGCTGTTTGTTGGAGTCTGGAGGGGAGGAGATTAGATCTCAGATGCAGTGTCCCCCAGAAAAGGAAATAAAATATTTCTGGTCAGCCACTGGAAGCTCTTCAGAGAAATGAGAACTTCATTGGTAGGCCTGGCTACAGTCCTGTTACCTCAGCAAAGGCATGATGGAAACAAGAGGTTAAAGGGGGAAAGGATCCCTGCCTCCAGAGAATACCTGTTCTTGCTGTTAGGTCCTTTACGCCGTTTCCAGTAGCCATCAGTGCTGACCCCTGAAGAGAGTTCTGTGATCCTTGGAAAACTTAGCAACCATAATGGGAGATAATAACATAGCTGTACCATAGCAGAGGGTTTGTGAATGAGGGTGGTGATGTGTCAGAATGACCCAGATTTATAAAGTGATATTGCTTGATGAATGGGTAGACAGAGAAGTCCCCACTATCAAACAGAATGAAGGAAATAAGGGAAATCTTGATCAAACATGGTGGAAAAAAAAATCATACTGAGGATATATCAGCAGTAGAAAAGAGTCTTAGAGGTGTTTTGAGATGTCTATCTTTGGATGTACTCAAAATGACTGGATAAGGCCCTGACGTAAATTTAAACTGTTGGACCAGAAACTTTCTGGGGTCCTTTCTAAACTTAATTATTCTATAATTGATGAATCTTATATCCATAATAAGGTGGTTGTCCTTCATCTCCAACCATGCCTGGAGGGATACATAACTAGCAAGGGTTGTGTTTGAAATTATCCTGAAAAGAATGAATTCTCAACTCAAGTAGATTCTAGTATTATCTGGTCAATATCAATAATCAGCTAAGAATTAACATTTAAGATAGAAAGCAATGGTTTCTGACTTAGAAACCATAACCAGAGAGGAATAGAACAGGTTACTTCATTAGATGGCACTGTAAATTATTCTCACAACTAGTTGCAAGACAAGGATAAATATGTTTAATTTTTTTATATTGACCCTTTACCCAGGCACCATCTGTCTCTCAAAATCTATTAAGCTCAAAGTGGCTTACTTTGATCTGATCATCTTGGGAGGCTATTCATTGTAATAGCCAGTGATGAATCATGACCTAAATGGTTAGTCATCCACCTGCCCATCAATCTAAGCAGACTTCACATTAATCATTCCGAACCCAAAGGACACGCATTAAGCGTTCCTTTAAATCACTGAATAAATATGAATATGGGGGTGGACTAGAGGGCTAAAGTTTAATTCCGTCTTCCACAATGATTGCTTTCTGTGCTTTCTGAGCAAAGAGACCCAACAACATGGATCTGAGTACTACTGCTAAATGCTCCTGAGCATGACTGGTCAATATAAAGTCAAATGAAGGAATCAAACCTTCCCTTTGGGAACACCAGACCACAATTCGTTACAGGACTGCAGTCTCCTCCCAGTACCCATCTCCTCACCCAGGTGTGTTCTGGTAGAAAATGACCTTCACAGAAAATCACCTGTGATTCCAGTAGGTCTCTTCAGACTAGCATCCTATAAGAAAGAGAAGAATGAGTAGGAAGGAGTCTAGGCATGGTGAAGGATAGGAACTGGTCTTAAGGTCCTTCCACACCCTGTCTTCCTTTTCACTACACTGCTGCTGTTGTGACAGTGACTCCAGACCACTCCACAACAAAAGCACAAAGGCTTGGCTTGAGCTGATTGCATTTATGGCCTCCCCTTCAAGTGGCTGGTTCTGCTTTTTACTGGTCCCTTTGTGGCCCAGAAAAATAGAGGTGAATTTGCCTCCTGCACAAAATGTGCAACAAATCTTTACAACAATTCAGAACTGTGATATCTTCTGAAACAGTTATATACATTAACAAAATTGCAGTGGTATACTCTTAGAAATTAAGCTTCTGTGTCCCAGTCTGGCAGGTGCTGCAGAACTATCAGCCTGTTACTGGGATGTATGGAAATGTTGCCAAGGACTCTTGAGAACAACAGCAAAAAAAAGGTGCAAACCAGTTAGGCCAGGTAATTTTCAGGTAGAAAAAGAAACTTAATAGTGATACATAAAATAGCAATGGCTATCTGGGGGAAAAAAAAAAAAGGTCCACCTGAGCTTCATTGTTGGAAGATTACAGTATTTATTGCCATGTTTTCTTTGAGCTTTGCAGATTTTTTTTGACTACATCCCCTCCCTACCCTAAGAGAATTAAGCACTGGTAATGGTGTCTTTATAGAGAAGTTTGGCTCCTTTTTTTGTCTGATGGTAACATGGCCATCTTTGGCCTGACGGTTTGGCTCTATTGGGAGTCTTGAAAAGCCATACCGATAGGGTAAGAGATTACTGTATGACATAGGTATAGTAGCTCTGTTATTTATCACAATTGGATCAAAACACTCCTGTCTCTCTGAGAGCATGTGCATTCCTCATCAGCAGATGCCTAAGTCTTCAGTCCAGTGGGGTCTGCACTTAGGTCGTTCTGTTTCTTTGCTTCCATTCAGGATTACACTTAGTTAATCTTTACAATCTGGACAGGCTTGGCCCATAGGCTTTTTCACAGCATTTACTGTTAATGCCTTTTAGATTAAACACCCTCCTCCTTTGAGGGACACCCTAACCCTCTGGAAAACTTTCAAGGTGTCATGTAAAACATCATCTTACTTTAAGTTCTATTATGTAATGGATGGAATTTATTCCCCTAACATTAGACATCTAATACATACACGTTTGCAGATAAGCTATCACCCTCAACTCACTTAATAGGCAATGATTCACCCAAATGAGGGTAGAATTCATCTGACCTATTTTAGTTGTCTCTTTTTGATGAACTGTTGCCAGCATCTTATGGCCATTCCTGACTATGTCTCTGCTAGATACAAGTAGAGGCCAGGGCTTCAGAAACTTCCTGGAAGTGGATTCCACTACAGGATCAGAAACAATGAGACAGACCGGTGCCCTGAAATTTAAAGTCTGCATAGCAGTTCCCTTTTGCTGATCTGGATATGGCTTGAAAGTCCCTCTTCCTCATCCATAGCTTACAATAAAGTTGAATAAATCTTCATCAGCTTTTCCACAATTTGTACCACCATTTGCAACCAAAGATGTCTAAAGTCCAGGGTGATTCTCCAGTTGCCTCCAACTGCAGCACAAGGATCTGAAGCATGGCACAAAGGTGCTTAAGTACAAGTGGAACTTGATGAATTCATCACTGAAACCCGTTTTCATAGAGCAAAAATTGGTCTGTTTCAAAGTCCATTGAGAACTATATGAACCACTTTTATTTATTCCATTTGCCTTTGGATCAGGTTTTCTGGGAGTAAAAAGCTGCATATGAACAAGACGAATATAATTAAGGTTATATAGTCATTAAGGTTAAATAGTCACAGACTGCTGAGCACCATGACTCTTCAGTAGTCAGAGAGTGCTTGTTGTCCCTCTGCCTCTCACTTATTAATGTTTGCATATGAGGTATATCCTCTGGGGACAGAGTATGGAGGTGTCCCAGTAGTCTTCCTTCCAGCTTCCGTTACCATGATGGCTCCTGTAATCCTATTCTTATTATAAGAGCCTTCCTTTTTACCTATGTTACTATTACTATATTTCAGTATTACATCAAGAAGCCCAAGTGAATGGACCTCTTTGTTCTAAGCACTGTGTAAATGGTTCAAGCTATCTTCCTCTCTGCTAATAAGACATGACATTTCTTCTAAAAACTTATTTTTAATGTCACTGAAGGCTCCTTCCTCAGCTCATTTCTAATTGATGGCTGCAAGAAATTAGCCAGCAGCTAGTGTATAGCACAAATAATAGCAATGCAATGTTGATGTCCATTTTATCAAAAGTAAACCCTCTTTGCATCTCTTCATCCTTCTCTCCATCCCTTTCATTCTTTTTGTTCTTCTTCTGATGAGAAGCTTAAAACGATTTTTGAGATCAGATGTGAATTTTAGTGATTTTCAGATGTGATCTCAAAGTTTGAGAACTCCTCAGTTAGGTGATCTGGTCAGGAAAGAAAAACTGTCACCCACTGACATCTGTCTGTCCCATCACCTGAATTCTTTTCTTGACTGTCCAAAAGCAAGCCTGCTGAGAACAATGCCCACAGTCTGTAGGCACAAATATGTCGGTAAATCTGATTTGATCACACATTCAGGAACTGTGATTTGCACAGTAGGCAAAACGTAAGGAGATGGAAAGGGTAATTCTGAGGGAGATTTGCACAAAAAAGACAGACCAAGGGTCACTACAGAGAACTGAGCTGTCTGCTCGGCAGCATGGAGAAACTTTGTCATGTCAAGCAACTAAAGTTACACAGGGATGAAGCTTATAATTTGTATTTACAAGGCTGCTTGTTAAGCTGTAACCACTGATGATAGTCTGTATGCTTCTTTGGGCTATTACTGCCAAATGCTGTTAATTTCAGGTCATAGAGGTGCTAATGCTGACTCTAAGACATGGTACTGACTCTACAAATGCTTAAGGAGCAAGTGTAGTTGCTCTCATGTTTAACAACTGGGTTTGAAGTTGCTATTTCGCTTTATCTTTTTCTCTTCTTCTTCCCCTGTGTAATAGCTTTTTCTTTTTCTTTTTTTCAACATATTATTATAGCAGTCACAACCATTTTTCTTTTTTCTTTTCTGACCTGAAGTTAAGCTAGCATTTTGTCTCTGAATTCGATTGTAAGAGATAAATTTGAGCTTAACCTTTTCTGCTTGTGCTTTGGTCACATCCTAATTGCAGTGAATTATTCTCTCATTAAAAAATGCTTTGCACTCATCCTTGTAAGTGCAGTCTATTTTCATGTGCCCAGACCATTAGGAATGGCTCCAGCTGTACAGGAAGACAGCCCTTTTGTTACTACTTTTTACACAAAGCTCATAAGCAAAGCCATTCAGACAACTGCTTGTTTAGACTCACGTCTTTATCTCCAGGTGTCTCTTTTTGACTTGATTGGTTTGAAGCTCAAATGATAAATCTAATCTGGCTTCACTGGCTGAGTAAGTATCTGTTCACACAAGTTGCTCAGAAACACAAAAAGCCCATGAAGTCACTTCCCCTTTCCATGGCCCCATGAAATATTCCTGTAGGAGTACCTGGGATACTTTAGTTCAAGGGAATGTCAGTCTGCTGTTAAAATCGTTAGCAAGGCTGTGCTGTACACAGAGACTTATTTACTTTTGCATCAGAGATGAAAAAATTCACCTCTTTGAAGGACTTAAGTGGGTCACAGGCTCTCTGTACAAGGGTGAATTTCACTCCAGCAGAGCAGGGAAAAACCTTTTCTAACAAAATCTCAGTATTCAGTGACATCTGGGGAGAAACGAGCATTCAGGAGGCAATGTCCCTCTGCAGAGCAAGTCCCATGTTCTTCGTCGGACAGTTTCAAGACACTAGTTACCCTCTGACACTTTACATGTTACTTATAACGTTTGTCTTAGGTGCCCAACACTTAGATAAGCTAATTTTGCAGTAAGTGGAGCAAGTTGGACTTAATTTAATTCCACATATCTAAGACACCTCCTTTGCGGGAACATCTCTCTTTCTCCATTGACTACATTGAAAGCATAAATAATTGACCAAGACTAAGTATCAAGCTTTCAGATGAGATGTACCCCCCCTTGCATGTACATGACACCTGCATTTGCCCTTGGGTATGTATTATATATATTATATATATAATATATATAATATATATAATATATATAATATTATGTACTCCCTTAAATCCAGAAACAGTATCTCTTTGCCACTCCAGGTAGAACCACGATAGGTTTGCAAACAGTGGCAGCCAGCAAAGTGCAGCACCATGACATGTATTCTTTCCACTGTTTCTCATATTTTAACAGGCATATTCAGTGAGCCAGTGCGGGCTGTTCAATGAGACAAGTTAAAGTGAGCAGTAGAGGCTGGCTTCTACTTCAGTAGCATACAGCTGAGTCAGCCCATCCTGACTCTGGCTATCTCACATAACTATCTCATTTAACCCACTTTGCAGACTGACCAACCCCCACCTTGAAACTAGTGGGGGTGTTTTGTACCTAGTGCTTCATAAGGAGAGGGTCTGCCAGAAATCCTCTGAAGTGTTTAACCACATTGTTCTCATTCAAAGCTCAAATCCGTTTGTGACAATAGTGCTCCTTCTGGCAGTGCTGTCTTTTAACTTAAATCCTTTCACTGTCATGTTCACTCTTTCCCTTCTCCATGCAAGCAGTCCTATCCCCTCATAGCCCTTATTTTCCTAGGGTCTGTCCCACCCCATGAACTGTAAACTCCATTATTTTATATTTAAATAAATAATCAATTCAGAATGAAAAGAAAGAAACCTGCTGTGGCACTCTCCTCAACTTACTGTAAACATCTGCAAACAAATGTCTGAAGTGCCACAGCACAGATCACACAGAACTGAGAAAGTAACCAAAGAGATCCACGGCTCTGTTTTGCCCAATCTGCACCTTCCAGAAGGACTCAGGCTATGGGTCTAAGTCTCTGAAGGACCACCAAAAAATGGGAGGATTGAAATCATCTGAGACATGGAGTGCAGTTCCCCCCTTCCCCTGCCAGGCTTATAGACTGTTGTATGTTTTAGCCATCAGGCCATCATTCCCGTTCATCTAAGACACTTCGTACTGACAGTGTGGGGTTTGGGTAGGAAATACCACTTCTACTTGAGCCCATCAACTCATTCAAGCACCCGTTATAGACAGCATGTTGGAGCTGGTCTGAGGTGGGGTTGGCGAGTGTGTGTTCCTCATGTTTTAAGTAGACTTCACACTGCACCTGAAGACAGGGTACAAGCTTTAAAAGAAATGGAGAAAAGCAGTGGCCATGCAGCTTCAGACGATTTGTTTCAATACCATCTTCCCTGCAGTCCCAGTAGTGATTATAGATACACCCAGCATGGCTTTGATCTACCTCACTCAGGTGCTCAGAGCTGAGAAGCTGTGTCAGTATGGGTTTCTCACAGGCCGTGCAAGCTCATCCCAGGCCTTGCATAGTTGCCATGGTAGCTGAACCATGTTGAGGTCTACTCTACGGCAACATCACTGCTATTAATACCCAAGCTTTAGCCTGTCAATGGTAATAAGGGGATAAGAGCACTCCTTAAATTTTGAGGGATGCATTGAAGATAAGTACATTAAAGATTGGAAAACATTCAGGGTAAGATATCAATATTGTCTAAATTTAGCTAAATTTGTAATCCAGACATCTAAAGCAGAGCTAGTTGTCTAGACTTACTTTTTAACTAATGAAAAGAAATATGTATTTTTCATTTGATCGCAGTATCTGATCTATTTTGGACATCTGCTTTAGGAGATGCATTATACCTTATGACCATACTGACTTGGTCAGGAAGAGAACTGTGGGTCAATAGCTGAGGTGTAATGTCTACATTATATTATTTATAATCCCATCTTCTCAACAAATGTGTCTTTGGCAAAGGAGGCCCAGGCTTGATACAGAGGTTGGATTGATACTAAAAATATTCTTTCCTCAAAATTGACTGGATTTCACGTTGGCAGCAGAATGTCAACATCCTTTCCAAGTGTCATGACTACGATTACCTATCCAAGAAGCTGGGCCCAGATTCATCTCACCTAATTTTGTAGGGTTACCTAGCTGCCTAGGTTAGGGGTCTGAATTGCTCTCACAGAATCACAGAATCACAGAACCATTTAGGTTGGAAAAGACTTCCAAGATCATCCAGTCCAACCTATAACCTAACACTACCAAGTCCTCCACTAAACCATGTCACTAAGCTCTACATCTAAACAACTTTTGAATACCTCCAGGGATGGTGACTCAACCACTTCCCTGGGCAGCCTGTTCCAATGCCTCACAACCCTTTCAGTAAAGAAGTTTTTCCTAATATCCAACCTAAACCTCCCCTGGCGCAACTTAAGCTCATTTCCCCTCGTCCCTCTCAAGTCTCTACAGTAAGGGGAGATCAACAAGAATAAACATAAACTGATCTAAATACTTAATGTCAGGTTCTGACTTTGAGTTTTCTCTGCCAGTGATTTGGCAGGAAGAGGTTACAGTCTATGTTAGGAATATCTCCAGCCTTCCCTCCCATTACGTTTTAGGCTAGGGTCCCTATCACCTGTCTTTCGCTTGTTTTTATGTATACATATTCAAACTAGAGCTCCTGGGCTCCCTATATGGTTCATGCAAAAAATACTCAAAGTTTAAGATTCATCTGGCCTATTATAAGCATCTGCTTGAGGATGACCTTCCATTGATTGCAGAATAGCTCTCCACTGCCTATACAGGGAGCCCGCAGGGATTACCTCAGGTATGTCCGCATTGTAAACACCAGTGTTCAATTAGATGATCTGGGATTATCCGTCATATACAAGGGAAGCAGGGACCACTACAGTGCCTGCGATAGGGTCTCTTTAAGACATCTACCAGGTACATCCATCTTGAGGGCTTGATTCAACTGTGTAAGCTTAGGCATTTATTGCCATTTGAAATGCTCTGGGGTATTTAAGACATCAGATGTGAGACATGAGATATGGGAAACACATGCCTTTCCCAGAGTGCAGTACCCAAGAGAATATCGAGTGAACTAGAGGCACATATGTAGGAAGCTGAATCAAGCCCTGTGTTTCAGTTGCTTAACTGCTATCATCATTTTTCTCAGTGCTGTCTAGTGTCCCTTTACTGAGGACACCTGGGTGTTCTTAGTGTTCATGTCCTTTCCTTTTTCTTTCACCAGGTCCGTTCTGCTGCCAGGAAAAGATGGCATCGCTGGCAAGACCATCACTCCCTCCGAGTGCGTGTGGCACGTGCCATGTCTATCCCCACATCTCCAACACGAATCAGCTTCCATAGCATCAAACAGACCGCAGCTGTGTGATACACCCTGCACATTTCTGCACCACCTGGTGGCCTTCAGGGTTCTTCTTTCTTCACTATCCTCAAACCCCTTTCTTCAAACTTTCTTCCTTTATTCTGCACTGTGCTTTCTCGCAATGAGGTGCCCATCACATTTTTGTGGACTCTCATCTCCCACGTTCATGATGCTGCTTTAAGACAACCAAGCAAAAGTCTCTTGGATTAGGTGGCGGTGAAGCAGATTCAAAGAAGAAAGGAGTTCAACTGACTGCACCCTGTGGAAGTTCACAACACAAAGTCTAAAACAGCACAGTGGCAGGAACAATTTTTTCTCTTTACTTTTTTCTTTTTCCATTCTGTATTGTGGTGAACAAAGACGATTTTCAACATGCTGCCCATTTCACCCTGTACATTGGTTCCCAATGATTTCAACAGTTTGGTGTGTAGATAGCCCGTCTCTTTCTTGGTTCTTTGTAAAAATTTCTTCTCCACAGAACTGTCGTTTAAGAACATGTGGCAGCAAGAAAAAGAGCATCTGAGAAGTGGTGTGAAGAATCCGAATTTATCTACCTTCCTGATTTCACCCTTTGATAGACTGGAAGTTGGCCAGGGTACCACTGGACTGTTTAACACAGGGCAGTTTGCCTTGCAAGAACCATGCCCTGTTCATACACAAAATTTTGAAAGGACAGCAATATCTCTAGATAGCTCTATAAAGTATCCTTAATCCTCTTACCCCCCTGCTTTCAACACAGTGTAAGTAGCCTTTGGAAAGTCTTTGTTTGGTTTCAGCTATGAGGATTGGGGTGGGGAAGGACAACAGAACATGTTTTCTGGGTTTAAAAAATATAAAAGGGAAGCACTGTAAAAAAAAAATCAATAATGAGAAGAGGATGTTTGCATTATGAAGATAGTGCTATATGCTGCACAAAGATTATCTATTCAGCATTTTGAACTAGAGCAGACGTATCTACTAGGCTTTTTATGTGATGTTCAAAAATACTGTATATTTTCAATAATAAACACTACTCTGGGTTGGTTTCAATAAAACCAGGCATGATTTTCTTTACTCTGGAAGGGAAGAGTAGCCCTGACTACTAGAGGAGCCCTAGAAAGAAATCCTGTTTGATAATAAGCCAGCAAGAAGAACAACTTCAGGATAACATCTGAGGACATTTAAATGATGAACTGTTCCTGTTCTCAGCACATGGTGTTACTCTGCATCCCTGTCCCTCTGCGCTCCCCTTCCCCTCACTGTGCTTCTTTGCCATAGCAGAAGGAAAAAGCAAGCTGTGTAATATATCCTCCATCATTTGTATCTCACCAATGCTGGAGTGATTTGCGTTTTCCACTTTAGCATCTTTGCTCTGAGTTTTCTTCACAGGTATTAGAGGAATCTTGAGAGCAAGCTGGATCTAAATCCCCAGATCCTGGTACTGTTTAAATTGGTCTCTGTAGTTTTCAGGACTACACAGGTCTGGAAAATATCTTGGGAGGCACTGATGTTAATTCAATGCTTTTGGAGGCATCCTGTCCTAACAGCTCAATCACATTTAACTTTGAGCTGATTGGCAGTTCCCTGCAAATTTAAATTAACAAATTAAAGTTATGTCATTGTTCCCCATCCTAAATCTCATCTGGATTCATATTCCTCAATGAGATGACTGAGAGGGCAGGGAGGAGGGAGATTTGGGATTCTGTCTAGTAGACCTACCATCTCTGACAAAGAGGAGGAGGAGGGACAAGTCTTCACATGGCCCTCCATGTGGTGTGCCAACTATCATGGTAGATTGCAGTGCAGCAGAGAGACACATAAGACTGGAAATGTGCCTGTCTGTGTCACTCATTGCTGTCAATGTCCTGATTTCTGCAAAGTGATGCAAACCACCTTCATGGTAGCTGGGAAATGAAAGCGTCTGATGAGAGACAACTGTGTCGGTGCTTTTAAACATTACATACATCATGACAGCAGTGTACAGCCTTCTGCTGTGTCATTTGACAATGCTCATCCTGGCTGAGGGTTTCCTATCGGAGACTGGATACCAGGGCCTTGATCCAGAGCTCCCCACATCATATCCAGTGAGCTCAAGCACTTCTGTCTGTCATGTGGCTGCCCAGTAGACAGCCTATGAATGGTCTGTAGACTGCCTGACCATTAGGCAGGCGTCAATCCCTCCTGGTAGGCAATGAGAAGTGGAGTCTATGTGTCCTGGAGCTCATGTTCTGGTTCTGCCAGAGCCACAGCCTGAGGGGCACAATCTGTGGGCTCTACATTTTCAAGGCGATCTCCTTCAGTCTTTTCTGGGTGTACATTTCAAGTCTCTGGGATGGCTTTAACTGATATCAATAGACTTGGTGTCAGGCCCACATCAGGCTCCATATTCCCTCTGGTTCACAATAGAAAGGCAATTCCAATCTTTCCCTTTCTCTCCTCCACAACAATTAATAGGCAGACCACAGGGCAATCAAGACCTCCAGATGAAAGCTGCCATAGAAACAGGGAGTGAAAAATAGTCTCCATGGATATAGTGGTTTGAAGCCTGGCTCTCTTTCCCCCAATCTATCAACTGATCAATATCATCTCATTGCTTCCTTAAATTCACCTGTCTGTCTGTATCCTTCATTTGGTCTTATTAGGTGCAGTAAGATCCCACTCAACGCCACAATTATGATTCGGCATAGCCCATGTTAGCTGTGAAACCAGGCTGCCCATCGCTCTTCAGGCTTGAAGAGCTAATATCCATCCTGAGTCTTCCTCACTGCTGTGGACATGCACCCAGCTCTGAAGTGCAAGTGCAATACAGCAGCACAGCAACACTTTCACTGGATTGGTTTTCTTCCCCTGTAGTGGGGTATTTTCTTTTTCTTAACAGACACAAAACACAACTTTGTGGGCACAGCTGCATCTGCACTTGGAGTGCTTAGCCAGAGTGATTCACTATTACCACTCACTCTAGGAAGGGTGCTGTGAAGCCCTTCCTCTGTCAGACGAGGCATCATTAGAACTGTGGGGAAGGGATCTTCTTAGTCATATGCATCTGCATGACACCTAGCACCTAGCACCATATAGTTTTTGGCCACAACTGGGGTCTCCGGGGCAGTATGAATAACCAGGATGGCTGTCACTGAAATGGGAGGCTTGTCCTGTAAATGGAGCAAAATCTAGGCACAGGATACTGTTCTTCCAAAGACCATTCTAGTGGGATTCATTTAGTGGTATGTAGCTCTTCACAAGTCTCAGCTGGAGCTAGTCACCTCTGTGATCGTTAGAGAACTGCTCGGTACAGTCAGTGGAGCCCAAGGTGTGATTCATCTGATCCTGAAGCAGACGTCTACAATACAGCGGCGGAATTGCACCCAACATCTAATAGATCCCTTGACCATAACGTCCACCTGAGTTACTGGCTTATGTAGAGACAGCCACAGTGCGGAACTTGATAGCCTGAAACCCACACTGATGTGGACTGGGATACTATAGCCAGCTGTGGTGGTTTTACCCTGCCGGGCAGCTGAACTCCACCACGGCCGCTCTCTCACTCCCCCTCCTCAAAGAAGAGGAGGAGAAGGAAGTATGAGGTAAAGAAAACAAGGTCTCTCACGGGTTGAGATAAGGGTAATTTAATTAAAGGGAAAAAAAAGGAAAGAACAAGTGAAGCCGCACAGAAGGACAGAGGGGAAAGGAAAAAAAATTATTCTCTACTTCCCCACCAACGAGCGGTGTTCGGCCACGTCCTGGGAAGCAGGGCCTTAATACACGTAGCGGTTGTTCGGGAGGACAGACATCTTCACAATGAGAGCCCCCCCCCGCCTCCTTCCTTTTTTCAGCTTTTATTGCTGAGCGTGACATCACATGGTACGGAATATCCCTTTGGTTGCTTTAGGTCAGCTGCCCTGGCCATGTCCCCTCCCCACTTCTTGCCCACCCCCACCTACTGGCTTTGGGGGGTCTGGAGAGGGTCCTGGTGCTGTGCCAGCACTGCTCGGCAGTAGCCAAAACATTGGTGTGATACCAGCGCTGTTCTAGCTACAAGTGCAGAGTACGATGCTATATGGGCTGCTGCAGGGAAAGTTAACTCTATCCCAGCCAGACCCAGTACACCAGTGAGTGATAAGGGGGTGGTAACAAGTCCTTTCCATGATCTTTGAAAGAACTAAGGAGTCCAGGTACCACAACAGGAACTGAAGAAGCATTGCCAGGTCTGGATCTAGCTGCTGTTAGCCATGCCTCTTTCTAGTGTGAAAGACTGGATGTGGCTGGAGAAACAAGCTAGTCTTATTGAATCTCTGTGTTGGAAAACCAAACTTTTGAAGGACTGCTGTGTAATCCAGATACCTGACCTCAAATCTATATTGTCCAGACCAAGCCCAGACCTCTTGCAGGTCTGAGCAGAAAAGAAATTTGACAGCTGAAGAAGTGAACTAATGTCTCTGGCAATAGACGCTCTGCCACAGGGGTTGCTTTCCCAAGGTTCTTCAGAGCTTAGTCACTGACCTCACAGTAAACCACTGGAACATACCAGTGTTAAATTATATATGGCACTAACCCTGTACCAGTGTTTTCAGGGCTATTTCTGGGGTGCCCTGTTTTCATTCAAAATAAATATTCACCAAATATTTAACAGGAGCACATATATGAAGACACCTAAATTTGGTCTCTGTCTTGATAAGCCAGGTGTCTGGTCTCCCATGTCACTTGGTACATACCCAGGCAGATTATGCAGTGAAGTTTGCAGAGCTTCTTAGCTGACCTTCAGGAGGCATCTGCTACAGGGATAGCTAAACACATCTCTTGGTCTCGCTGAGGGCTTAATTCAATTGCCAAAATATAAGCTTCTAGTATCATTTGTTTGAGATGCTACAGGAATCCCAGCTGGCTTCTAGCTGTCAGTCCAGAAAAGTATCTCTGTGGCCTGTGCAAATGTCTCCCCTTCTCTAAGTTGTTTCAGAAGCATATAGATATTTGTGTGCCTTGTACACTTTACTTCTCTGACCTTCCCCTAGGGAGAAATCAAAGAAGTGGACAGAGTCAAATCAGCTAATCCAGAATCCTGCAAATAAGCCTTTATTAGTTACAGAGTGTAAGGAGACCTAGTTAGCCAAGGAAGCTAGGAGGATCTGTGTTGCCTTTCTCTTCCAGCAATGAGTCTGATGCAAAGTGTGCTGAAGCCAGTAAGATTTGCACTACCTAAAGAAATGGGGCTACAAGGGGCTCTCTGCTTTCTCTGCTGCTAGGCATGGTTCAACGGGAAAAATATATTAGTCTTTATCTTATTAGTGCCAACAATTTGAAGAAGGTAAAAATAACCTTTTCTGACTCTACAAGTTCTCACTCATTAAGGTTTGGAAGGACAAGTCCTCAGTTCTCTTAACTGATAGCAATGGTGATACTCTTGTCTCAGCTGTACTGTACAGTCCTGCTGGTGGAGAGCTGAATTCTATCAACAACACTTGGCATATCCATGCTGGGATGACAAAATGCTTACCATTCCTGGAAACACCAGCAAAGGTTGCTGCTGATGGGCTCCCAACAGGGTCTGTCGAAGCATGTGGGGGGATTAAGCCATGGGGCTTCTCTGAACTGAGTTCACGTGAATTAGACTGTTTGGAAATCACTCCAGGATAAAAACACCTGGGAGCAAAACAGATAAGGAAAGGCTTCCCTTTTTCCTGTGTAGCCTCTGATACAAGTGCTGGCTGAGCAAGAGGTGAGCTACACACTCACCTCAAGGAGACAAGCATTTCCAAATTTGCACTGGCACATGCAACTATGTCTGTGGCTGCCCGCGTGCCTGAGGCACCCTGCAGGGACCATCCCAGACAAGACAACAAAACCGTGGCTGGACAGGAGGGCAGGAGGGAATAGGAGCCCATGGGGAAGCACTGGCCTAGGAACACTTCAGGGCCAAGGTTCCTGCATTTCTGCAGGGAGGAGCTCTCATCTCCAATGACAAATTTGGTGAGGACCAACAGGCTGGGGGCAGCCCTGTGGAAAAGCACCCAAGGAGCTTTGTGGATGGTGAGGAACACAAGCCAGGCATGTGCCCTGGCAGAAAGGCTGCTAACAGCAGCCGTTTGCAGGGAAGTGATCATTCCCCTCTACGTTGCACTTATTTGGCCACATCTGTGCAGTCTTCCCCCCACCCCGCCCAGTACAATAAGACACTGACAAATTAGAGCAAGGTCTGCCAAGGGCCACCAAGATGCTCAGGGCTTGAGCGCATGCCATGTACAGAAATGTTAGAGGAGCTGGGCTGGTTCAGCCTTGGGAAGAGGAAGCTTTGAGGGGATCTAATAGCAGCCTGCCAATCCCTACAAGGAGGTTACTGAGATGACGGACCCAGGCCTTTCACAATGCTGTGGGGCAGGGTGACAAGAGACAAGACATAAGTGAAACAAGAAAGGGTCAGATCAGATATAAGCACAACATTTTTCCCCAGGAGGACAGTCAAGCAACAGGACAGGTTGCCCCGTGAGGGTGTTCGGTCTCCGTGTCTGCAGATTTTCAACATCCAGCTTGATGAATCCCTTAGCAATCTGGTCTGCGGTCATAGCTGAGCCTGCTGTGAGCAGGGGGTTGGACTAAAGACCTACTGAGGTCCCTTGTAACCTGCATTAACCTGTCATCCTAGCAGTACTATTGCTAGTCATTCCGCTAACACTACGAGGGAACAAGCATGAGCATGGCTTAGCTGCTCATTTCTCTCAGGTGCACCTCAGGGCTCTTGGAAATATGCTTATGCCTCCATCTTCAAAAAAAAAGCTTCTTCCATTGCTTTCTCCTGGCAAGGGTGCAAAGTTGAATAAAGTCACATCTGCTTTAGGCAAAACTATCTCCCTTATATTGTGGTGTCTTTCAGTGCCCTTTGTCCCTTTAGCAAAATAATCATTCACAGCGCAGATCTGGGATGATTCAGATGTGCCTTTTGGATCAGGAGGAAAAGTCTCAGCTATGCCAGGAAAATGGCTGTGGACATGATGGAGTGCCAACCTGTGTGTGTTTATGTACCCATGTATGCATATGTACGTGCACATCCGATTACAAGTGTGTGAGTATATGTCTGTGTGTATGAAGAAAAGTGATCAAGTTATTTTGGATTTACAGCATATTGTGTAGGAAGCAAAGGAGGTTTCTTGGTTTCAGAGAATTATTATGGAAATGAACATCCATGAACACTTAAGTACTTGAATCAGAATTCAGAAGAGCTCTTCCAGGAAAATGTTTGCAGTGCTGAGTATTGCAGATAATGCATGTGCCAACTGGCATGTGAGAGCAAGTGTCAGCTTTCTTTGTATCTGGACTAATTGCTTCTTTCTGACACTGTTTAAATCTTTTCACCCTCCCCCTTTGCAATAAATCCCCAATCCCAGCTTGCATGGAGAGGATACATTGCGTCCTCCTGACTGCTGCCTCTGGGAGTCAGCAATGCTGCACTGCAGTCCGTTGGATGTGAGGACATCAGTTTAGGGATTGGGTTTGATACTGAGGAATCACTATGGAGATTTCTATCCTACAGCAAGTTCCATCTTAAGTGCATGGCTTCACAGCCTTCTCTGCCATCTTTTGCTTCCGGACTGAGCTCCAACCCCAAGGAGGTACCAGTAAAAATCTCCTGCGTCTGGCACAGATGGTCATTAGGCATCAGTATCAACCGTTCCAGTGGAGCACACATGGACAGTGCTGGCCACCAGGCCACAGTAGAGAAGTTTCCAAAGATCACAGCACCAAGAAAGAACAAAATGAAGACATGCCATTCTGAGCAGTCACCTGGCAAACCTGGCAGCACTCTGTTGGATGATGAGGAAAAGAGAGAGAGATGAGACCAAGCATTCCTCTACACTGGAAGATGGGAGGATGTGCCTCCAGGGCATGAAGGTCAGTATGGCTTAAGAACTGGGGGGAGAAAAAGGGAGCCACTGCTTTTTGCACAGTGCCTCCATGGTCAGGCAGAGATGTTGAGGTCCAGTTTCAGTTGGCGGTCACAAGGATGAACACATCGCATAGGCAGTGTCCACTGCAGAAGTCTTCCCAGAGTTGGGAAAAATTCAACGGATTGAG
This sequence comes from Anseranas semipalmata, assembly GCA_013399115.1. NCBI lineage: Eukaryota > Metazoa > Chordata > Aves > Anseriformes > Anseranatidae > Anseranas > Anseranas semipalmata. The sequence goes on along the minus strand of VXAA01005745.1, from coordinate 687,308 downwards.
CAACAGCTATGCCAAGGCTTCTCCTCAGAGTAAGGAGAAGCTAACCCTCTTCGACCCTTGCAGCATCCTGAGAGTAGCAAGCATGGGAAAGATGGTTTTGGACAGTCTTTTACTGCCTCACACCTGAACAGAAATTCAACGCCTTGAACACCCACATCTCTCCAGAAGCTCTTCTCCCTTCCTGCCAGGTCTGGAGGGGCTGGAAGTAGGTCCCTTTTAGCCTCTTTTCCACCATGAACTTGTTGCCACCAAATAACAGGGTGATGCCTTGGATGATTTTCTGAGTGTCACCATTTAATAGATAAAGAAAGAAGTCTTGAAGCATGCTTCTGGGGGATGGATCTCCATTTGGTTGGTACTGAGGCAAATGGTGCTGTTTTCCTGGATGCCCCTTGCCTTGCAGCAAGATTCCCTTACAGTGTTCAGACAACTTTGCTGTCCCCCACACCGAGCGTTTGGCTGCAGTGTGCACAAAGAGGGGTATGTACAGCAGTGCATGTGAATAACACAGCCCTGAACCCATGGTATATAGCACAAAGCTTTGATTTCCAGCAGTGCTTATGACCTTGGCTAACTATCCCACTACTGGTGATGTGCCCTTCAATGTGAGCAGGTGATGTGTGCAAGCAAGGTTGAGTTTTGTGTTTTAATGCTGGGGCTGAGTCGCTCAGGACTGTGTGGAGCCAAGAGGAGTTGTGAAGGGATGCAGCCATCTTCTGGCCACCCTGGTCTTTGGTCGGCCTCACTGTGCCTGCAGTGTGGGTACCTGCTTCTGCAGACAGTCACCTTTTAGTCCATGGAGAGAAACAATCATTTTGGAGATTATGGTCCTCTGAGCTCCCCACCCAGAAAATGGGATTTACCTATGTAGGTAAATGTAGGTATGTTCATGAGTGTGAAGGTTTCACATAAATCCTTCAGATTTTCATAGATTGGTTCATTTTATTCCTTTTCTCATTTAATGCAGAAGAGCTGGAAGATAACAAGCATCTCAGGAGAAACTTTTGGAAAAGAAATAAAACATGCCTACAAACTGTGGACTGATAGCAAAATATGTAGTTAAAACAAAAAACATGCACTATCTGGATAGTTCTGTTGCAGTATACATTGGTTTCTTAAGTTTCTCCACGTGCTAATTAGTGTAGCAGGAAGAAAATACTTCCGATTAGTATAATTACCATGGAGCAGTGCTATAGTGACCTTAAACTATGAGAAGCCAAAGCTTTAAAAGGAACTCATAAAACTTTAATGAGATCCCCAGATGCTAATGAGCAAGCCAGCTTCCACAAAAGGTATCTGTGCTCAGCTGTCTCCGAAGGCTGTGAAATGAACCCTCTGACCCTTCTGACACATCTGTCCTCAGCGTTCCCAAGCTGCAAGGGGTCATGTCAAAGGCTGATACGATTAATTGCACTCTGGATATCGGCATATGCCAAATGATTGATTCAGTCTTCAGAGGAAAAATGACAAATTATAAAGCTGCTGGCAAGGTCATAAGAAACAGCATCAGCACTCTGCAGAGATGCTTTCCTCAGGGTCCAGTGGTATTTTCTTGGCATGGTTGTTAATGAGCTGCCTGATCCAGGCTGAGCAGGGAGCAGTGGTTAGCCTGGGTCATCCCAATCCTGGCCAGCTACACCCAGCCTGAAAGCACATGTAGACAGTAGAAACTTCTGAATATCCTTTAGCTGGCTGGTCTGTGATTTAGTGGTTGACTCATTTTGACCTTGGGCATGCTCATTGACTGCTGACTTATGGCTCAGCAGTTCAGTCAGAGGCTAACCGATCAGCTGCCACATCAATCGGTGGGTCCTGAAACATTAGCTCTGACATCTCTGAGGTCTGAAACAAGGTTTGTTTCGCCCTATTACATTTTGGCTGGCTTGGGAGCAGTATGCAACCAAGGCAATGAAAGGTCCTTGGTCAGCCTGACTGCTGCCAGGCTCTAGTTTTGTTTGTGAGATCTGCTGATTGCTGTGATTTCATATCTCACAGGGGTCCCTGCGAGCCTCCTCTCCTTGCCTAGTAACCAGTCTGGGATTTGCTCTAAATGTGTGCAGGTATTTCAGATAAGTCATCAAGTCTAGAGCAGCCTTTCTTTAATGTAAAGATTATATATCATTTTTTGGAAATTAAAAGTTAAAAAAAAAAAATCAACAACAAACCACAAACTAGTCATCCTAAGCTGTGTTACCACAATAACAACACTCAAGGGAAAGTTGGAGTTCACTCTGAATAGCTAATGATGGCTTTTATTGGCCTTCAGTTTGTTTGCATGTATATATAGGAGCACACATTTTTTTTCAGTCTTGTTGTTTACTTAAGAAGATTTCTTATGGCTAAAGAATGACTCACAGACCATGAAACTCTCAGAAAGCAAATAAGTGCTAGATTAGGAATGGGACCCCTACGTACTCTTCCCACCACTTCTGTAGACTTTTGGTGTCACTCCAAGGAAGCTTCTTTCCTTTTTCTTTATTTGTTTCTTCCTGGATTTGTGTAGCTGAGCACTTAGCCTGGAAGTTCTTTGGGGTACAGACTTCTCTTGGTGGATGTCCATATAACATCTAGCACCACACACAGTGTGGACTCTTTTTTTCAGTGTGCAATACTAAAATACAAAAAATATAATAATCTGAGAGGTGTACAGCTCAATCCACATCTGAAACCTGGTGTACAATTCTGGGTCAGAGTTGTCCACCTGTGACTTAGCACAGACAGCAGAGGTGCGAGTTGTATACATTGCACTAATGACAAACCCCTGTTAGAGATGGCTGCCTAACACATTGTCACTCATAAATAATGTGAAAGACATTTTTCCATGCTATCGACCATTTTGGACTTCTTGATGCTGGTGTATATGAAAATACAATGAGGAAAATTTCTGTTCTTTTTTATCTCAGTGAGTAGGCTTTTGTTTTCTCGCTTCAGATTTTTTTGTAGGCAGTGTTTCCATTTTGCAAGGGTAAGTATGTGCAAGTGGTACCACTTATATATCCAACTCCATCACCAAATCAGTTTAGGTAGCTGAAACAGAAAAACACGACATTTTTCCAATAGATAGCAAATTCATGTCTCTTTCCCAAAAAAGGAATTTCACAGTAACTGTGAAATTTTGCCATTTGCAAAACTGGGTTAAATCAGGCAATAATTTTGGCTGAAGGAAAACAAGTTGTTCAAAATGTAGTTACTGATGACTAAGCAATGCATTTCACCAGTCAGAGTGAAACACTGACTTTTCATTTTTAAAAATTGTATTTTTTTATTTTAAAATTGACCAAAATCTTAAAAAAGAGAGAGGGAGAGAGAGAAGATTTTTAAAATGACTGGTGAAATCAACAGAAAGCTTTTTACCTGGTGCTTGCTTCTGTTTTTCCCAATTTCTACAGCATTTGTGCACAAATGTCTACAGACTCTAATTCTCTCATGAATACCTTGTAAAGATGGGTTTGTAAAAATGGGAAATATGTCAAAGACATATAATAGTTATATATATAACTTCTCAAAGGGACTCACAACCCTAATTCACTGAGGTGCTCTACCCTACAACTTATCCCCACATGTTTTAGTGGGTGTTTTGGGCCTCAGCTTTACTTGGGGTTATGGGTGAGTCCTTGGGAGAAACTCTGACAAATTTCCCTCCCTGCACGTGGACATAATATTGCCAGCAGTTCTGCTAGGACCCTCTGTCTTCCAGCCACTTCAGCATCCATTCACTTTATCCTTAGCTTCTATTTTACAGCTTTCTTTATCAATCCTGGCTGGGTAGGATACTCCTCATTTTTCCACATGCCTAGCTCCAGAATAAAGACAGCTAAATCTACCTTTTCCAAGCCTACAGCATCTCTGATGATGCCTCCAGCTGGTCACAGCATTGTGCCCCTCACAGGGACAGCCTGGGACAGGAATATCATAGAATCATAGAATCATAGAATGGCATGGGTTGAAAAGGACCTTAAAGATCATCTAGTTTCAATCCCCCTGCTCTGGGCAGGGTTGCCAACTACTAGAGCAGGCTGCCCAGCGCCACATCCAGCCTGGCCTTGAATGCCTCCAGGGATGGGGCATCCACAACCTCTCTGGGCAGCCTGTTCCAGTGCCTCACCACCCTCTGAGTGAAAAACTTCCTCCTAATATCCAACCTAAATCTCCCCTGTCTTAGTTTGAAACCATTCCCCCTTGTCCTATCACTATCAACGTGTGTAAACAGGCGTTCCCCCTCCTGTTTATACACTCCCTTCAGGTACTGGAAGGCCGCAATGAGGTCTCCCCGGAGCCTTCTCTTCTCCAAGCTAAACAAGCCCAGTTCCCTCAACCTTTCTTCATAGGAGAGGTGTTCCAGCCCTCTGATCATCTTAGTGGCCCTCCTCTGGACCCGTTCCAAGAGCTCCACATCCTTCTTGTGCTGGGGGCCCCAGGCCTGCACGCAGTATTCCAGGTGGGGTCTCACCAGAGCAGAGTAGAGGGGGACAATCACCTCCCTCTCCCTGCTGGCCACCCCTTTTTTAATGCAGCCCAGGACATAGTTGGCCTTCCGGGCCGCAAGCGCGCACTGCCGGCTCATGTCCAGCTTCTCGTCCAGCAGGACCCCCAAGTCCTTCTCCGCAGGGCTGCTCTCGAGTTCTTCTTCTCCCAGTCTGTATAAGTACCTGGGATTGCCCCAGCCCAAGTGCATCACCTTGCACTTGGCCTTGTTGAACCTCATTAGGTTCTCTTGGGCCCACTTCTCCAGCCTGTCCAGGTCCCTCTGGATGGCATCCCTTCCCTCTATGGTATCAACTGCACCGCTCAGCTTGGTGTCATCCGCAAACTTGCTGAGGGTGCACTCGATTCCGTCGTCTATGTCGTTGATAAAGATGTTGAAGAGCACCGGTCCCAAGACCGACCCCTGAAGGACACCGCTTGTGACCGGCCTCCACCCAGGCATAGAACCATTGACGACAATATTTCCAGCAGCATGAGTTCATTAGGAGTAATGAACCCAGCTGGGCTTTCTCCTGCTGTTAGGATGATGTTCAAAGATGTGAGGAGAAGATGGTGCCAGACAGACGGAAGTACAGACAGACAGTGGTTGAGCTTGGAGAGGTTTCTGAGGAGCAGCCAAATCACAGGCTGGAGCAACAAGGACCAGCCTTCTGGGCAGGATGATTTAGTGAATGGCTGGAGAGGGGAGAGATGGCTGATCTGAGGAAGGACTTGCTGAGACCAGGACAAGGGCTGGGTGTAGAGCCAGTGTAAATGGCCTACTAGCTTCAGTGTATGCAGCAAATGCTGAATTGTTTGAAGGCATAGGAGGCTCCACAGAAAACAGGCAGCCCTGGGTTTGGAGTAGGCAGGTGATGTTCTTGCACTGCTCGTGGGCAGCTCCATGCTGTGCATGCAATGTTCATTGCCTGAGATAAGTAGCACAGAACCATGTCACAAGCATTCAATATCATAACCGCTAAAGTTGTTTGAAGGTTTTGATTCACCTTTGCTGATTAGTATTTTCTCATCTTAGTAGTTCTGAGATTGTTTACTTTGCATGTTTTACATGCTCACTGGTAAATATATATGACTGGCAATATGTCTCCACAAGTATGCTGTACTCCAGGCTAGCTTTCACCTTGTTAACAACAGCTGGCTTGCTCATCCTCATTATTTTTCCCCACTCAGTGTATACACGTTTTCAAAGCACTTTTGCTTTTGTCAGCATTGACAAGTATTGGGAAGTTGCTTGCAAAGCAATAAAGGCAAAACGTTGCATAAAAATGTTTCATCAAAGTTGCCAACTTCATAAATCTTCTAGGAAGCTTGTAGTTCCCTCTCCTGTGAACTCACAGAGGCAGAGATGTGAAATAAAACAGATTCAATCTGCCACCCCCTCCAACTCACCGTACACTTCAGGATGGAAAGGAAAGCCTCAAGCTTGTGCAGACCTAAACCTCGTCGTGTGACTCCTTCAATAAATCAGCCCTTCCCACACGTTCTGAAATTATATTAGCTTCTAACCACAAGACATTTATGATTCATATGGGACAAGCTCCTTGCGAAATGATTACAAGCAGTCCCATCTGCAGCATAAAACCGAAAGACTGTGCAGTCAAAGTCAATTAAAAAACAAATACATCACACCCCCTGGTCCATGTTTCAGCAAGGAAGATCACAAGTTTTTCCCTGTCATTGACTCATCAACACCATTCTGAATGGTGTTATTTATTGGTTGTTCCTATATGAAGCAACAATCCAAATGATCAAATTGTCTCAGCTCTGTTAGTTTACTGTTTACAGACAATTTTGTTGGAGAGACAGTACCCTTTGAGTACGCTATATATCCCATGTGTGCACATGCTGAAAGGAGCAGCTTTTGTTTTCTTGGGCCAGATTAACATCTGTATCCAGAACCATGTGAAATACTCACCTTAAACTCTGCAGAGGTTATGCCAAATATGTGGAGCTATTACCATACAGAGGACATTCACTGCATGGGATTCAGAATGGGTATTTTAAAGGGGCAGCAATTTGCCAAGTGCCCTGCTGACATGTAACAACACAGCAGGCTTCCTTGCTCACCTGTGTCCTAACCTCAAGAGACATCTCCAATCAGCCGTAGGAGCAGCTTACTAAGCACCCCAGCTCCTGCCCCTCTCTGAGGGCAGGTCAGGCTCACACTTCCCATCGGGGTTCACCTCACTGAGCGCAACACCTAAGTTGATGTGTCAGTATGCGGGTGTCTGCAAGGAGCTGGTGTCTTCACCCTCATGGTGGCCAGTCTTATCCATGCAGTGAGCACAGCTCAGAGAATTGTCCACATGTAGGACAAAGACATTTGTCTTTGGGTGACCCCATGAGCTCCCTGAGCTCCATGGGATGTATTGACTACATTCCTACTGACTAGAAGAGGAGCTTGGAGGCTGACTCGCAGACACCTGCATGTAAAAAGAAGTATCTCAGAAGTTGGTTGACTTGCCTCAACATTGTTGTTAAGTGCCACCTGAGGTGGCCTAGGGTGTCTGAGACATCCACATGGGGTGGCAGGGTGAGAAACCAGAGGCTCAGTAGGTCTCCAAAGGCACTAGACACCAGTAGGTGAATCACTTGTGTAGGGCTCTTCTGTATCACAAGTACCACACTACATTATCATTTTATGTCAAGCCAAAGAAAACCACTTTGTATTTACTTAACCTCTGCTGTACCTTCTACTCTTCATTTGCAGTTGAAATGCTTTGATTGCCCTGAATTAGTCACCCAATTTTCTTCCCTTTGTCATTTCCTAAATGAAGACTTTTATTCACTTTATTCTTTTATCACAGCTTTGGACAGCACTGGGGAAAAGAGAGAGAAAGCCCACAGGGTTATGTCTCATTCTGCTCTGATGACTGCATCAGCACAGTGCAGCAAACGGAAACCAGCACATGTGCAAAGTGAGACAGACGTAGGCTTGGTGCGGTAACGGGACAAGGTGCCTTGAGCTTCATCTCACAAGGTAGCTGAGAAAGGAGAGGGGACAACAACAGGGTGGAGTAATGGCATAGGAATGAAGGGATGGACAAAGACGAGCTCACTGTCGTGTTTTCTGTAGTACAGGCAGGTGCCACACACTGAGATTTCAGCCCTAGGAAGGAATGGCAATGCTAAAAGAAAATGGCACCGTCTGTGGCCCACCATCATCAAATTACTTATCAGGAATAGAAAATAATATGTGTATTTCTTTAGAGGGAGACAGACGGTGGTGAAGATTTGAGGGTGTTTTTTGTTTTTGTTGTTTTATTTCTACGCCCCCTGCTTTTCTAATATGACAAAGATGAGATAAATAAATAAAAGCTGTGAAACGGTTACAACTCATAGACAATGCCAAGGAAAATATTTCAAAGTCACAGTGCAGATTTCCATTGTAAAACCACTGTCTGGGGCTGGTTTAAGTCCTTCAGGGAGAGCTGAAGGAAAGAAAACACCTCTGTCAAAAGCAACTCTGAGCCTTTCCCGACTCAGCTATTGGGATGTGTCAGACCCTCTGGCACAGGCACATGCCTGGTAGGCAAGTTAGAAGGTAGCATTTCCTGTGAAGATTAAGATGGAGACAAGACAAGCCACTGGCATCATCTCCAGCAGTCCTAGGGCATGTCACCACCATGGGCTCCAGCAGCATGCAGGTGGGACCTGGTCTGGGAAACCAGCAGAGCCTGCATGCAACTTCCATTGAGGTTATCAGCAAGGGCATCATGGGCATTTCCTCCTGGGTAACACTGTGTACTAGAGCCCACCATTCTTACGTGGGAAAAGAAGCAGTTTGACAGGTCTCAGTGTGCAATTTATACTCCCAGATACATTCCCATGATGCTTCCATTTCTCCTACACAAACATATTCCCTGGGGTTCCCATTCCCTGCATTTTCCCTGCTACTAGCCTGAAGCCCCCTCTCTGTTGTGCAGGACAGTCTCTGCCCCGCTGTCCTTGATCCTCAGGAGCCAGCAAAGAATATTTTATTAGTAGCTTCATTACTGTCCCTCTCTCACCGTTCAGAGTGAAGAACAAAGTGAAGAGCAAAACGCTCCACTGGAAAGCAACAATCTTCACATCAGACCTCCTGTCATGTTCATTATCTCCCATTCTCTTAGTTAAAATTCCAGATCATGCTGCAAGTACATTGAACATAATAATATAATACTTTATTTACTTTCATAGAGGCTTCACACACATAATACTTCTTCCATATAAGATATCCTGGGTTAGCAGTGAATACCTAATTATTGATACTTGCAGAATACATATTCAGAATTGTTATACCCTAGGTCTGAAGGACAGAAACATGACAGGAAAACTATATCCTTTAGTCAAAAAAGCATTATAAAACCTGTAGCTCAGATTATGGTACATCCCTGTGAACCACTGTTTTCCATGTGTTGCAGAAAACAGGTTTTGCAGACTTGTTGCCTTTCCACCTGACTGTGTTTTTGGACACTGCTAGAATCTTCTTGTTCTTGTGTAATACATTTCAACTCCTAGCCTCATTGATGAAAAAATAAAATTTCTTACATCTCAGCTAAATTACAGAAACCTCTACTCAAGCAAGCTTTCTCCCTAGGTAGACTGCGGGATGCACCTGAGTGTAAATGCTGACAGCTTAGACGCTGTGTTAGAGCTGGTCAGCCCAGGCTCTAGTCTGTATGGTCAGGAGAGTCCAGGCTGCAAAAGGAAGTGATTAACAGGCTCTGCTTGTGTAGAAAAGTCTAAAATTCAGGTCTCATCTGAGGACAGGTAACGACCAACTCCTGTCAAATATGCATGACTAAGCTTGACTATGTTAGATAATATTACATCCTAAGGACTCACTTTCTGGTCTTCTGAAACCAATGAACCGGGTACACTTTCCCCATCGCCAGCTCTCTGTCTCCCTCTCTCTTATTGTCTCAAACACTGGCTGTGACAATTTCCATCTGACCTCAGTTTTCAGGGATTTTCTCTGTTTCTTTCATGTACAAGGAAGCAAACAAAGTAGGGCTTCACGTTATTCTCAATGTAGGATTTGGCTGTAGTCTTCTCTGTTGGGCTTATTAACTAATCCAAACACAGCCTGGATCAAGAGTCATTATGGGCTCATGTTATGCCAGCACAAATTCACTGTAAGTAAAGAATAATTAGTTGGTCCCATTAGCGCTCAGCAGAAAATTGAAAGGGAATTATTCAAGGTTTGATACGAATTAGTAAATGTACAGACAGCAGCATCTGAGAGTCAGACACAGGAAAGTTAAAAAAAACCTCTTCTTTCTCACATATGCATATTTTCCCTGTCTGTTGCTGCCAAATATCTGTAGCTCTTCAGAGAAATCACTGAGTTTAACTAACTCTTGGCTGTACCATCTTGCTGGAGACTGCTTGTCTAATTTCATGCAGTTGGGAGCCTTCAGCAATGTAAAGGATCCAGGATCCTCTTGTCCCAGTACTACAGCTCTTTCCAGATAGTTTTTTTTCATTCTCTCCTAACCAGGAATATATTATTTGTCTAAACATACACGTATTATTTATATGTTTGATCCATCACCAGGTTTTGCAGATAATGACAAGTGGAAGTAAGTGCACATCTTTAATTGTTTTTGTCTATTTGCTCCAGCAACTCTTTGAGAGCTAAAACATGTCTTTGCTGTGGTGAATTAGAGCAAGGGGTAGACAGACTCCATTCCTCAGCTGGAATCTGGAAGGATTTACCCTGACATAGAAATATTTGAATCTCCAAAGTGAAAAAAGGAAAAGTCCGTGAGATTGGATTTAGTAAAGTACAAGTTATGCCTTACTGGTATGTGAAATCACCGTCAGCTTCCAAGCACACAGTGGTGTTTGCTTTGAATCCGCTATTTCTTTTTAACTTCATTCGTGACCATGACTATAATAACTAGAATTGAAACAGACATTAATCTGACTAATATCTTTCCCATTTTTAGGTGCTGAGGCTTGTGGAGGCCATTAGTTTCTGCAGAAAGATAATCCCAGAGCATTAAACTAGCTCCCAGCAATGTTTGCTTTTCCAGAAAACTTTACTCATTGTGGAAAGTTCTACTGTGCCAAAATGCTAACTGCTGGATGAGGTTTCAGATGTTTTCCTCCTTTCCTTGTTCTTGTCATGTGCGAGAGATCAGAAACATGGACGCGGTGAGGCCCAGGTGAAGACCACTGATCTAAGATAGTTTCTGCAGACCTTTACCCTGTCTGGCACCATTTTGTTGTAGAACTAGACCACACCCCAGTGATTTAAAATCAAAATGAAGTCCTCAGATGCAGATGGCAGGTCTTTACGCTGATTTCATTTTATGTAGCTTCTTCAGTTCATTTTGCACAGGAAGATAGCACTGAGATGCATCCCAGGTGACAAGCTTTTCTGAAGACTTTTCTCTCTGGCTTGAAAAGCTGGTATAAGCTTCATCTAGATCCACACAGTCTTTGGGTCTGTGAAGTCCCACCCAGGCTTCTCCATGAGGATCCGAGTAAAATTGTCTGGAAGTCAGGGTAAGAAAATAATTGTTTAAGCACTATCAGCAGATGTACAGGTGGGTCATAATGTTCAGAGATGGAGCAGACATTGCTCTGAGACCTCTCAGATGCAAGAAAGGTCCCGGTCCAGACTCTGAGTATGCATCTCTCCCCTTTGTCCACACACACCCCTTCCCTTGGAGAAAAGGGTGAGGCTGGCATGAAAAAGAGGGAGACTTTGACAGAGAAACACTTGAAACATGCATAGAATCTGAGGAGGTTTATCTGGGCTGTGCTTTTTGAGAGCTTCCCGCCCTC
>VXAA01005745.1:656477-676041 GCA_013399115.1 Anseranas semipalmata | reverse complement strand
CCCCCCCCCCCCCCCCCAGCTTCTCTGTGTTGCTTTTTGCTCTTAATACATGAAAATCTGACAGCCAAGCTGTCAAGTTTCAGTATTGAATATCAGACAGAAGATTAGGTGTAAGCTGTGTCTTGAGCAAATAACAACTAGGAAATAACTCTTGAGAACATATTTACTATTTAGAATCATCAAGTCATGAGCCGTTCCACTCTTTTTCCTAACCATAGACTTTATTAGCAGCAAAGCAAACTAAGCCAGGACAAATCTTACCTTTTGTTTAAGATCTGTTATGGAGCATGTGGCTTTATATGGGTATCCATGTGGGGAGGAACGAGTCCTTATTTGTATCTCAGCTAAAGCAAAGGTTGCACAGAAAGTTCACCTTTTTTAAACCTCCTTCAAATACTCCTCCAGCTATTGCTATTGTCTCACAAAACACTCTCAGAGGGACTTGGCAGAAAATATCTTCTGTTTTCTGAGGATGAGTAGCAAGTGCACAAGAAATGAACAAAGCATGGTGGCATCTTCTCAGAGCCCAGGAAGGCAGGGAGAAACCTTGAACTAATGCTGCAGATATTACAGTCTTCATGCAAAAAGTCCTAGTGCCCCCAAAGTCCCAGTGCCTTGATCTCCCCTTTGTTTTTGGCCCTTACAGATAGTATAAACTAAAATCAGTAACTTCAACCCAATTTTGCATTGTTTTAGGATGTGGCCATGCCCTGTGGAAGACAAACTCCAGCAGTTACTGCAGGTATAATGAGGACACTTGTCCTACATATATTGGAGGCAAAGGTCTTGGGTAGAAAGATTCATTTCAGCTAATGTGGGATGTCCACGATGTGGAAAGCTCTCTCTGAGCTGCTCAGTGCAGTGGAGAGGAATGGGCACTCCGGGGCCTTGACTCACCCACCCCCTTACAGATACCTGCCCCAGGCACAGTGGACTCCATTTACTACACCATTGACTTTTCTGTTTACTATAAGGGTAGCCTCAGTGGGTAGTCAGAAGAATTCATCCTTTACATCTTGGCACAGAAACAGTCCATATTCTGAACCTACTTAAGCCCACTGGGATCATTTAATTGGTGTATCATTTCATTTTTATATTACTACAATGTAATGATGAATCATGTCTATCATTTTCCATGGAGCTCCTTTTGATCCAGAGTGGCAGAAGTGGGAGGAGAAACTTATTGATGACATCATCATCCCTCTTGAGAAAAGCATTCCCTGAATCAGACTGTCATTACAAATTTATTTTGCAAAGTGGAACACTGAAATATTTATTTTATGCTATCAACTGTATTACTGAAAAAGCATTTATTTGCACACACAAAAGTACACAGAAGAAAAAAATCTGTCCTCAAAGTAAAGAGTAGGAGCAAAACAACCTCCAACTAAAAAAAGAAAATCCCAGATACTCAAAAAAAAAAAAAAAAAACATTATTTACTGTCTCTTTTTCGTTCAACTTCTACAAAAGTTGACAGCAAGAGTGCTGTTCTTTTCTGTAAACCTAGTTTCCTCTGTCTCTTCTTGCCAAAATACAGATGTCTACTGCTGTATGAGATACCCCAGAGCATCAGAGATATATTCATAGGCTAACCAACACAACAGAGGACGTGTATGTGGACTTTTCAGGGGAAGTAGCCAGAGGAATAATTTAAGGGGTCTTAAATGGCAGCGTTGTCTACATGTGGGTAAGTGAATGAACAACTCTTGGCACCATTCACAGCGTAAACTAGACCTCCACAGACTGTAATGGGAGATAGAAGTCCCCACTAGAGGCAAATATCACTTTCAAATTCTGCTCTTCTCCCATACAGTTTTAACCCATTATAATCCCAATGAATCATGCTGCTCTAATTTGTAGCAGTTTACACCCAACACATTACCCGAACTCCTATAAGATTATTTCCAAATCATGATGCTGTGAATCACAGAAGAATTTCATGGTGGAATTAGCTCTAATATAAGGCATATGAGACTAGAATAAGATCTAGCACAAATAATGTATTCACTAGAAAAAAAAGAGACCCTTTTCAGTACTTCAACCCCACGCTTCTGTAATACGCAGTAATATTTGTATTGATGAGCTCTCTTCCCCCGTCTACATGTCTACATATCGGCATATCTACCTGAGACACCAAGGAGAGGTAGTGCACGTATTTCATCTGTAGTGGATGGACAGAGACATGGTCTGCAATACAAAATGTAAATTCCTGGTGGCCTGACAAGTTAGCAACTTGTGTATGGATACACGGGAACCTATGGAGATGGTGGTACTAGCTTTGTCAGCAGAAAGCCTGATAGAGGCATACAGGTCACACGATACCCCCCTCATGTAATCCTGCTCTGAACATTGCAGCAATACTGTTGAAACTAAACACAAAATGGTCCCACTGCAGAAATTCCTCTCTGCACAGTACCTTCTTCTGGACTTGAAGAGACAAATCATAACATAAGTGAGCACCATAGCAACTCAAGAAGGTTTTCTTTTCAACAAAGAGGCAACAGTGGAAGGAGTGAAGCCAAATTAAAGAAGAAAAGTGAATCAGAACAAAGAGGCGACCTTGTATCTCATCTCTGATTAATGCAGGCTATTTATTGTTGAATAACACCACTAAAGACTATACTTTGTGTTTAAGGTACTATTCAGTCCATAAATAGACAGTGCTACAGGCTGTTTAAAAAAAAAAATCTAGAAATAAAATCTCCCTATAGTTCATATCTTGAACGGATGGATATCAGCTTGACTTCCACTGGAACAGAGGTTATGGAAAAGAAAGTACATTGAAACTTTAGACGTGTGTCCTACCTCATCTCAGGATACTGAGATCACTGCTGTTTGGCTGGAGGGAATTGAACTCTGTGGACAGACGTGAGCTGACATCCTCTTTAATGAGTTCACCAGATTTTGATATCAGCTTCAGGTCTCACAACTTTCCCAGCTGCTTGATAAAATACCCAGATTACAGTGTTGGCTTAGTACCTGGATCCCAGCAAGACTGAAGTGCATGTATGAATAATCTCTTTGTGAAGGAGTCTTCTGCAACAAGGGCTCAAGGTAGTTGGGGAGATGCCAGTGATCCAGCCCAGTGTGCCAGAGGAATTCCTCTGTTTATGAGTGGATCCACCCCATCACAGCTGAAAGGATCCTTCTCCAGTACCAGTGACAATGTATACATCATGAAGACCACAACAACCCCAGTTAGAAAAGAACCACACTCTCTGAGGATGGAGAACATTTGATCTGAAAGCACTGCAATACAAATTTGAGCAATGCTGAGCTTCTGCAGAGTAACTTTTCCTCCTTGCTTTCTGAGAAAGGCCGCTGTATTCATGCACATGCTGTTTAAGACTGTGGTTTAGCAAACTTAGGAGTGTTTGTTACATTGCAAGTGCTTCACTTACCAGTCCCTGCTCTGCCAGAGAAATTATTTGTCCATGTGAGAGGGACATAGGAGAGGTGGAGGAAACATGACAGTAATAATTGTGAGCAAAAGAGGAAAAAAATAAATAAATAAAACCACCGAGATAAGACAGTCCTGAAGACAAGATGGACCAAATCATGGTGGGCAGAGGATGGGATCACAGCTTGCTTGCATCCTGGTCACTCACAAACCAGAAGAGCTGCCAGCGCTGGCCTCACCTCTCTCTCGTATTTTCCCATCAAGTGTTAGCTATTCGAACACAACTTTTCACTTGCAGGTTATGTGGGCTAAGAGCAAGGGCATAAAGTTACCCTCCAACAACTGAAGCTTGCTGCTGGATGGCCATGTTCAATAGCTGGTCAATGGCCCGTTGTGCAGGTACATGTGTAACAGCTGTAGCTGACCAAAATGCTAGCAACAAGGCATTTTTTATGGTCAAGAGTTGTTTGAATGGTTTAACTGGAAAACCTGCTTCTGTCAAAAGTCAGTCATTTCTGCCTCTCTGGACACATTACCCATGGCAATGATATATCTCACAAGCATCCACAGCATCCAGCTCATGGAACTCACCTTGGGTGGAAAAGTCTCTTTTGAGTTAATTGTCCTGTGCTCCTTCTGTGGTCAACAGACAGCTAGTTAAAGTCATCAGGAGTCCAGAGCATGCATTATCGCATATTAAAATAGGCACCTGAAATAGATTTTTAGGCCTGTTCAAGCTTCTACTTCTCTCTGTTGGCAGTAAAGGGAGCTGAGGAGGGTTGGCCCAGCTCTAGATATCTGCAAGGATGTCAGATAAATCATGCTGATGATCTGGCTTTTTGGTGTGGTTGCACACATCCCATATGAGACCTGCCTCCCACACAGCTGAGGATCCAAGACACTTACTGAGAGCAAATCTGTAATAACAGCAGCAACCACCACCACAACACAGGCTAAACTAAAACTGTGTGGCTCTAGCAAACAAGTAGTGCACACCAGAAAACTGCAAGTAACAGCAATTTCCTTGTATTTAAATGCTTTGCTGACTTAAGGCCACTATAAATGAGAAGAAACAGTCTTGAAGGCTTTTTTTTTTTTTTTTGTCCATTCAGGGTCTTGTTAAACATTTTCAGTTCAACAGGGCATCAGTGCAGCCATGAAAATTATCCCGAAAACCCATTTTCCCTGGAGCAACAACATAGTATAGTCTAAAGAAAGAGAGGAAGAGCTCTCAGCAAAAATCCCAACCTTTTTAGGTGTAAGAGTATGTGCAATTTAAAATCCATTATCCACCGATATATAAGCTGTGTTCCCTCCACCACTTTTTCCAATGAAAATTTGTATCAAAGGCTGGCAGCTGTCATAATGCTTTGATCCATGCTCAAATTGAATTTAATATGAAAATTTCAGCTGAGTCAAAGCAGCAGAAATTTCCCTAACTCCAGCGTTTAACGACCCTTCTATCTGCTAGCCATCTACAGACGGAGGAACAGGGGAATTGTCATGCTGGAATCTATTCTTGGATCTATGCTCCTGTGCGACATGGCAGATACCGGCCTAATCTTTGTGTTTCAGAGGGAGAAGTAAACCCATGCTATAAGCCACCTTCCACCCCATCCTCTGAGACTGTTCCCTGACTCACTCTTTTGAAATAAGAGATAAACAGCTCTAACAATATAACCCTATTCAATGTAACTGAAGGAGCCGTTTCTCCAGTAGCTGGTGAAGCCAGAGCTGTCACATCTGAAATAAGCTATTTGCCACCAACAGCTAGCATGGGGAGATCTGCAGCTTAGTGGTAGCATTGCACCTTCTGACACCAGCAGCATCACAATGGCCAACGTTTGCAGATATTTTCCATGTGGAGAGGGAATCGGGAGCCCAAAATTAGCCTTGTCAAAGCGTTATCTAAATGTAACTCAATGCACTTGCATGCCCACCAGCTCTGAGATCAAATAGTCCTATCTTTTGCAGGACAAGGCCTTGGCTGTCCCAACAGTTCTCTGGCAGCATTTTGGTTTCAGTAAGTGGCCCTAACTTTAACAAAATCAGTAAACTCACCCCCAACTCACAGTGGTATACCTCTGCCCATGCTGCAGTACCTTTTTGGAGTAGAGTAACATTTGAGTAACTCTCAGTTACTCTAACACAGCACGGAAAAACTGCTTGTTCTGACACCTGTCTTAAAAATACATCATGTAGCTAGCTATTGATTATCTTTCCATGTGAATAGATGCAGTGTAGAAAACAGAGAGCATGCAGTGAGATAACGGAGTAACTGTGCTGTCATTTAGCCCTTTGAACAGCCCTGGTTTTGACCCCAGCCAGCCTGAATGTGAAGTCACAAGAAGAACATGGAGGTTTCCTGGAAGGTGCAAAGCAAAGACAATTGACGATTCCCCTTACAGGAATATTTCCACATTTTTACACTCAGCTTCCTCAGAAACATCCAGGGGCCAAGCCCATGAAAAACACATACACACCAGGGAAGCAAGAAAGTGGCCCATTAACGCCATTTGCTTGATGCTTCGTTACCAAGAGACAACAGGGGTTTAAGAGGGACAGGCTTACTGGCTCCTCTCTGGTTTACACAGCCGACAAATTGACACTTCACCCATTTAGCTGTCTGGTGCGGGTACTAAAACATCAGAATGGGACATAAATTAGTCTGATGAGTCTCTAAAAGGAATCAAGGTTAAAGGACAAAAATGAATGCATTAAACTCTTAAGCAACAAGTGAAAACTGAAAAATGCTAAACACAAATTGCAGATATGTACAGAAACCAGCTGTTCCTTTGTGCGTTTCTGTCCCATCAGAAATGTCTCAGTGACAATAGGACATTCTCTCTAGACATCCTTTTCCCAGCTTGATTTGCCAGAGTCTTGACTTCTTGCCTTCCAGGAGCTATTTATTGACCCCATGAAGGCCCCAGAGCAAAGCAAGACAATCTCAGGTTCCAGGGTCAGCCTGTTTTCATGCCCAAATGATAAAGCTTTGTTTCCTCCTGATCCTCCACTTCTATCTGCTGGGAGTCAGTAACCTGTTATAAGAGGATGGTAGCTGCAAAGCCAAGAGAAGATCAATGCCACCTAGCATGAAGGCTTTGGGAAGCCCCTCTTGTTCTCTCTAACACTGAGCTTGAAATCCTTGCAGGATTTGCAGGATTTAGTGTATTGCAGGGTCTGCACTCGAGGTACCATCAGCCACATTGGAGAAATGGGGATGGGTGTCCTCTGCTCTCTCTCCATTTGCTTGCTGACATGGAAGCCAAAGTTCTTCAATCTAGTTCAAGTGGGCATTGGCTTTCCTGTTCCTGACCTGTTCCACATCTCCTCTTATAGCTTCTCCAAAAAGACAGTCACAAGGCTTCCTTTAAGGATGATCCTAGTTGGTATCACCTCAAAATATTTTTAAAATTTCTTGAAGGGACCCAAGGGTCCAGATCCCCAAGAAAGTACAGCTTTCCACAGCTCCTGGGACAGTCCTCCTCTTCACAGACCAAATAGCTTCATGAGTGACCTGCTGCCCTCCTGAGGGAGCATCATTATCCATGCACCAGTGTTAGGAAATTTGCTGTGCTGTTTACAAACTGCTACTGCTGGTCATGGAGGACAGCCTGTCCCTCCCCAGCCCAACGTGCTATCTCTGAACTACTTCCAGCGTGTCTGCTATGCCTCTGCTGACTGCCCGTGCTCCAGGACCCCTGAACCCTGGCATCTCCTCCTGCATTTGCAAGCTCTCCTCTTAACCTAAGACCTTCTGCAGGTCAAGCTGGCTCCAGCTTTTCCCCTTTGTAGTGAACTATTTCCTTCTTCTTGTCTTCTAAGGCCTCCTGAGGAGCTCTCCAAGGAGTTTGCAATGTCAAAACACACTTGTAAATCATTTATCTGCAGCTTTCCCAAGAAAGAGCACACAGGCGCCGCCAAGTCCCTCTGGGAAAATTCCCACCATTCTGTCTGAGAGACACGAAGCTGCTCAGTGGATTCTCAGCCCCCCAGAATTCCTTCAACTCTTTCTCATTGCATTACAGAGTGCACAAGTAGGTGTCTGCAAACAAGCCCAGCCAAACACCAAGCCCCGTGCTCCCCACATCCTGACTCAAAACAGATATCAACAGAGAATTTGACAAGCTGTGCAATGCGTTAGCTCATCCCTGCAGTAGCTTTCACCCACGTCTTGTCCGATCAGAAGACAGCTTCCCCACTAAAAATGTCAAATCGTCTCAGAAAAAGATGCTTAGAAATATCTCATTGCTTTACAGAATCTAATGCTATTCATAACTCTTTCTAGCAAGTTTTTTTAGATTGTTTTAACATATTGACAGTTTGGCTAGTCCTATAAAATGAAATGATTGGCTGAGCAGTCAGCCGCAACAAAGCAACATTTCTAAACTTGTCTTCCCAGTCTCCAGGGCCTGGTGGCTGTTGGTAGCAAAGTGATACCTCACACCCACACAGCTGATTTCAACTAATAATCTCCTGCTGGGCTACTACTTTCTCACCCATTGCACTGTTCTAGCAGCAGTACTACTGAGTAACTCCACACCAAAAGAAATGCCGCTGAGAATTATATCTGTTCTTCCCTGGGCTTTCCATGCAGAGTGCCTTGAACAAAGCAGTGGCATTAAGGAGAGGAAGGGAGGCTGATCAAAAGTCCATATCTGACCTTGCAATTGCAGTGAGCCTTTTGTATCATGCAAGGAGTCCAACTGACACTGGAGAAGACAAGGAGAGAAGGAGGACCATATGTCTCACCTCCATGGATGCCAGCACATTGCTGACTTGTTACCGAATCTGGTTCTTATCCAAGATGCTCTCTGATGTCACATTTTTGAGCAAGACCTAGAGGGCACATCCTTACACTGACAGTCCATGGTTGAGTGAGTGTGTGATTCCACAGACAGTATTAAAATGTTCTCATGAAGTGCAACCAAAAAAAAGATGTGTGGCTTGGAGTTGCTCTGGTAACAGAGTAACCAGTGCTCTCAAATACAGTTTTCAGAAATCTCAGCAGTGTCTCTGTATTCATCCCTCTGTCCTTTAAATATATCTCATATTGTAGCACAACACCAGCACAATGGGATGCTTAATGCAGGACATGTGTCCATCTGTATTTTCATCCCAGAATAATATAGACTCAGGCTTGAGACAAGATGTTACACAGTGGCTGGTCTGGCACCGCAGCCTCTGGTCTCCTCCAAATGCCAAGTGTCCTAGGGAAAGTGGGAAAACCCACTCACCTGTAAAGATAAAAGCTCTTCCCAGAACTCCCTGCCTGGTGTCCTGAAGAAACTCATGGCATTCAGCCATGCAGGAGAGACTCTTACAGCTTCCAATAGTACTGCCCCAGAATCTTTATGGCGAGACAGAAGCAGAAGTATCTGACATGGCTTCACCAAAGAATGCCTCTGTCATCGTCTGTGCAGCCCATACCCCCATCATTTAGGGCAGGAGCTTTTCTTTTCCTCACTTCAGCTTCACAGCTCGATGCCAACATCCCTGTAGTCGCTCTGCCTCCAATGTTCATGCACGGTGCCCATGCTTCTGTGCAGTTTCTTAGCACTCTATCTGTATTGCTGGAAATACTGGAGTCTATAAGAAATACCAAGGATTTTCCCTTTACCAGACTCCACGTAAGTGCCTTCCTGAATCTGTTTCCCTTCCCAAAGTAGCTGTGTATTTTGCTGCAGTAAGACATGATCCAAGGGATGCGTCTGCCCAAGGGTGAGTGGTTTTCCCACCTCCTCCTCCGAAAAGCCTGATCTCATTAGCAGGGCACATCTACTGGATTGTGTTGAGAGAATTAAGGTGATGGATCCCCTTGTCAGGGAAGGAATAGTGAGCAGCTGCTGGGACCTGCCCACAGGAGTATCCTGCCCTGGCCTGGCGCAGCAAGCCTCAGTCCACTGTGCTTTTCCTGAGTGGAGATCCTTTAAATCAAATTATCCCTAGGAGAATGGCACTTCCTCCTCTCCTTTCTCGGGGAATCAGGAAGGTGTGGCTTCCCCTTATCTTTTCCCATTCTTACAGCTCCAAACCAGGTACCTCCTGGGGGTTACCTCCTGTAAGGTGGTTCCTGGAAGGAGGAAAACCAGTTCTTCCAACTCAGATGAAGTTCTCCCCTGATCAGCAAGATGCAAGCAGGATGTCTTTTCCTTATGAAAAGGATAATGTATGTGGCAGATCTGTCTCCACATCCACCCTAGGCCATTCCAAGGCACAAGCATAGTTTCCAGGTCTGCTTTACAGACCACATCCCTTCAGCAGGGGATCACAAACCCTGTCTGTACAAATGCTCCTCGTATCAGGTAATATGCTCATCGTATCAGGTAACAAATGAAATAAAGTCCCACCTGCCCCTGCTTTTTCTTCCCCTATATCCATTGCATTACACAAACCTGATCCAGCAGCAGATTCGGAGCTGATTCTCAGGACCAATCCATAAAGCTGTTCCTAAGCAAAATCACATGAAGCGAAGCCAAGCAGCCATGTACTCCATCCCTTTTTTCTTCCCAAGTGCAAATCCAGGAACCATAGGTGCTCTTTAGTCAGTGAGAATATAAAGAAACAAATCTCCCTGGTCAAAAAAACTTTTAAACTTGTGCTAAGCTAGGAAATGAAAGTCACATTGCCTGGACAGTAAGCGGTGGCTTTGCGCACCATGCTGGTGCAGGTAATAAGGTTCCCACAAACCCTAGCCTGTCCTTAAGATACTGCAAAGGGGTCCCTGAACTTCTTTTAGCACAGTGAGTACTTCATAGACAAACACTGTCTAATATTAGCACTGGGAACCACAGAAGGACTGTTGTGAGTAAAGTTCATAGACAAGAGAAGGGTCGTAAGTAGAAACAATATCTTTTATTAATCTAATTGGTGCATCTCAAGAAAGCAGAGAAGCCATCAGGTACACAGGCTATTTCCTTCTGTAGCAGATGCCTTCAGCCTGCTCTTCAATCTTCAAAACAATGTGATTTTGAGCAATCACACAGAATGTAATCAGTTGCTAAATCTGGAAGAAAAACAGGGTTTCCTTGTTTTCCCAAGTTCATCTAAAATTTAGGATGCTTGCCAGGGAAGGAAGTACATATGTACATGAGTGTGATGTGTTGGAGTGACAGGGAGAAGACAAGATGTTTCATGTTTATTTTTATCTGGGGTTAGTGATGACTCACAAGGAAGTCAAAAGAAACTTAAACCAACAAACAAACAAGACAAATCAGGGAGGTGGGCTGGCTTTGCCCATGTCTGTAAGTGTTGAGGGAACCTGGCTTTCCTGTTGGTCTCATTAGTCACATGGAGGTTGTGAGGGCTCGATGCCCTTGGCTCCTCATCTCTGAACCAGCATGGGGCTGGGAAACTCACAGCCTGTAGTGCCTACGGCGTGAAGTTAAGACCCTTCCTCACACCAGGGAAAGAAAGTTCACTGAACGCTAGATGGAATAGCCCAGTCTTAACAAACCAATATTTGTAGACTGAACTTTGTTTCACTGGTAAGTCTCCCAGAAGCTTTTAGATTGAACAGCTACCTTAAAGAATGGTCCATCAGCTTTGAAAATAGTATTGAGAAAAAAAATAAAAAAATAAAAAATGCATCCTTGCTGGGTCTTTAAACCAATGTCCATCCAGTTCTGCACAAGGGACCTGAGCTTCTTCTGGGACCTGAGATTGCTTATTGAGACCTAACTGGTCTCTCTCTTTCTTTCCCTGGAGATACGAAGTTTTCAGGGCTGTTCTGCCACCTTCCAAATTACATCAGATTTCCTCTCCCAGGAAGCCCCAGAGAAGAAGAAAATTGTGTTTACCTGCCTGTACAAGGCCTGGTGACATCTCCTTGGCAGGCAAGCAGAAGTCCAAGGGTAAAATTTAATCCCTAATGTAATTCTTCAATTAATCACTTCATCTGCAATTAGGCTAAAGCAGACTTATCAGCTATCTGGGTCAGACTTCCCACTTCCACTTCCATCTACCAGGCTTCATCTTAATCAGATACAGGGCGTGATAAGGGTTAGTCTCCAGTGAAGGGAACTCATTTCGATATGGTAATTAGAGGTATCAGCATTAAAAATGCAGTTGTACTTCCTCTCACAAGCTTATTGCTTCAAGTGACTCAATCCAAGTGAATCCAATACAACCTAATGTGTTCATTAGTTTCATGATGATTTTTCAGAGCTGTGACTGTGCATGAAGCTCTTCTATCTTGCCCATTTACACTGTGTTTATCTCTGATGTGAAAGCATGTGAGAACAACGCACATGGCCATACACATCGCAGGACTAAAGAGGGTTGCAAAGGATATCATGTTTTTTTTTATTTATATTGGACCTTCAAAGGATGCTGGGATCAGACCTGTGTTGTGCTAAACATCACAAGGAAAGCAGAACAAGGAGAGCCCTGAGGCAGCATCTGATAAGGTGCAGCTGGTGGATACATGAGGCAGGATGGGATGGGAAAACTATAAAGAGACAGCACTTGAGTATCCACAACTTCTACAGGGAAAAAACTGTTACAGGAGGGTAGCAATGTAACAGCTGGCTCTCAGATCACCATCAGGGTTTTGGACCTGGGATCGGTGTCTTTTAGGAAAGTTTCTAATAGGCTACCAGAGGAATTGGTCTTTCCACATTTTTAGAACTGTTCTGGAGAACTGGAGAGAATTTCCCCCTGGAAACACAGGGAAACTGTAAGGCTCCTGTGGAAGGGAGTTCACACATTATCTACCTCTCTGTATCAGGAGGACATGCTCAAAAGGAGAACAGAGTAGGTCAGGGATGCACCTTGTGCAAACTGCCCTAACAGGAGCATAAGACATCAGGGAACTGGAGCAGCTGGGAGCCCGCTGGTCCAAACTATTATGATAACATTATATATTTTAAGCATTTTATATTATATATGCATAGTATCAGCACAGCCCAAATAAACCCAAACACAAGAGCCCATGGGTAACACTACTGGCACTGGCAGAGCTGGGGGGCACCTTGTTTGGCAACAGCAATTTCCAGCTCTGTGCCAAGTCATGTACTTCTCTGAGTCATCTTATGTAATACTAATGGCATGTCTCTTACTCTCTGGAATGCTTTTCATAGTGTGTCCATGCGGAAAGCAGGGACAAAGTTAACGATGTCATTATTTAGGATAAAAATTGCCCAGGTTTGATGGGAAGGGAAGACTTGACAGCTCTGGGATTGCTTTCCTGCTGTCACAATTAAATCTATGTGGAAAGACATTTTAAGAAAATAACAGGATGAAACAAATTGTTAAGAGTGTAATAGTAAAGACTGAATTATTTCAATAGAAATATTCCCCATAGAAATAGTCAAGAACATTTGGGTAATTTTCAGTCAGCTCTACCAAACCACACACACCTCCTGCAAGTCTTCATTGAGAAGCAGTGGGAAATGTATCAGAGGAATGAAGTCAGGAAAAAAAGATCCTGGAAAACTTCAGGTTCCACCTCCCCAAAGTTTGCAGCAAGCATGGGTCAGGCCAGCTTGCTCTTCCCCACACAACCTCCAGACACAATTTGGAGGCTAGCACAAGCTGGGACACATCCCCAGTAGGTAGTTTGGAAACAGTCAGCCTGTCTGGGAGAGGAAAAGAGGAGTGCAGCAGTACATACACGTCACAACATGACAGAGGGTGCCAAAGCTGGAGAGCGGTCTCCTGCCCGTCTTATTTGCTAGCCCAGCGTGGGGTCACTAGCCCTGTGGGATTACTGTCCAGCTGCATGAGAATTGGGTATGTCACCTCTCCCAAGAGCACAATGCACTCTGCATTTACCAGATTAGACACGGTTAGTCTTTTCGCACAAAGTACATTTTTAAGAAGCCAGTGAGAAGGTTTGGGGAGTGGATATAAGGAAAGAGTACACCTGTATTGCTGGTTAGTTAAATGCCAAGAAAGTGAAATAGCTAATGGGACAACTCTCTTAGCACTTAGAGAAGTCTGCTTTGTGGATGTTGTCTTCCAAACACATTCCCTAACCAAGAGTAAAGGCCTAGCACTAGCGTACGTCAGTGCCACAGACAACAACTGTCCATCCTTCCATATTTCCGGCAATGCTGAGTCATGAGAAGCAGTTCAAACAGTGTATTTTCTTGCAATTTTCCTGCTACTTCAGCAATTAGTGCTTGAGAAAGCAAACCTCTGGATGGGCAGAGCTGGGCTAGGCTTGGTACCAACAGAAACAAAAAGTTCTGCCAACACCGTGCCTATGGACTGGCTGCATCAAGAGGAAAGGCTCTGCTCTGGTAAGGACATAGATGAAGAAGGAACTAGAAAAAGTCTTACTTGGGCTGGACAGTAGAATATTTTGCTTTGATTCCAGCAATGAATTTGAGCTTTGTACTCAAACGTGAATTGAAACAACAAATGCAAGTGAATCCGTGGTCACCGTGTTGGAGAAATAAGTTCTACTAGCCAGGGACATTGCTTGAATGTGCACCACTAGCAACAGAGGCTGGTGTGCCAAGATGGCACAGCCCTACTTGGCTTCCTTAGCTGAAGACTTGGAGAAGAGGAATCCTTTTTGTGGACTTATTAGGAATGGGATGAAGCCATTGAGTAAACCATTTTTTTTGGTCCTAAATGCAGAAGAGGGAGTTGGAAATTGCTTCTCTATGGAGTTTTACTCTGATGCAATAGGAGTTGAAACTTTAATATATTCATCCCTTTCATCGGAGATGTGGAATATCTTTTTCTCAGGAGAGGGTTAAGTTAGTAGCTTGATTTTTTTTTTTCAATTAAGCTGTATCTTTTAAACACAAAACATTTTAATCATAAAATGATGCCTACAGTAACACAGAACAATAGGCCTTTTCTACCAGTCAGAATTTTAAACAATAAGACTTCTTGTTTGTGAAGGAAAATAATTATTATCTGCTTTGCCACCCTTAAAAACATCCATTTAGGCTTCCTTTGAATGAAANAAAAAAAAAAATCTTTCTTAAATATAATCATGCTACTTGGTTCATTTTAACTATTGTTAAAATTAATATTAATGAAGAGCATGGCTCCTTTTTTCCCCTTTCTTCCTGTGCACTTATACTTTTGTCAAGGTCAAAGCAATTATGCTTTACTCTTCTGACACGACCAGCTGCTTGGAAGCCCAGGGGAGCTAAGAAGACAAAGTGTGATTTCAAAGGCAGAATGCTGAGGGGAGAGGAAAAAAAGAAACACTCAGATGCCATTTCTTCAGATGAAATGGTATGCCAGGGAACATTCAGCCCTTATCACCGCAGAAGTGTGTATGAAATCTGGTGAATTTTGCCTTTATTCCTTACTTTTAGTGACCACAATTTTGAACAACAAAGCAATGACTGAACTGAAGACCTCCAGCACATGTATCCATAAAACTGGAGCATTTATTGTACCTTCTCTGGAAAATTTAAGTTCAAAATTGTGACTGTCTATAGAGTGAAGTAACGCTGTGGTTCATAACCAGCTTTATCCTAGAGGTGGATTCATCTCATTTGAATGCAGAGGTCTAGGTGTCCGTGGCTCATCTCCTGAGCTTGTGGAGCCCTAGGGACCATCTTCTTAAAAGTGGCCTTCAGGTGCTGTTTGAGCAGACATAGAGCATCTTGCCTGGCTGCTGATCCAAAAGGACAGAAGGTCCAGGTGCAGAAGCCATCTCTGCTATCCTCGTGTGAATGTTTCAGACACCCTTAGCAATCTCCAGCAGCTCCATGTTCCTGCACTAAGGTGAGTGAACTGAGCCTTTGGACTCCAGGTATGCAGACACTTGGGCAGCTAACTAACAAATAAACTGCATTTGGCCTTTGAAATTTCTGCATCTCCACCACAAGCTGTGAGGTGTACAGTGCAGGCAGGTTTAGCTGGGTCAGGTGCTTCCAGGCCTCATTCATAATCACCAGAGAGAAATTGGCTTTTCTCTAGCATGCATTATCTAACCTGGTTTTGGATGAGATAGATGTCCTTCTGAATGTCTAACCCAGACAATATAAGCTTATGAGTGCCTGTCTCTAGCTACATGAAAACTGCATATTCTCTTCCCCTTCCCAGCTATCACGAATGATTTAGCCAAACCCTTCTGAGATTTCTCTTCATAAGAGAACGTCTAGTTTGTGATTTGTATCCAGGACTCTATTTCTCATCTCAGAAGACTCAGAAGTCAAAAGCCAGGGTTTCCTCCAGCCCATACTGCTTCTCAATGGACCAGATGTCTCAAAAGTGAGTCAAATGCCAGCACTGGGACAAGACAATGGAAAAGGGGCCTGATTCAAAAGTATATTTTAGAAATGAACTGCATTATCTCAAGTGTTTTGGAGATTACTGAATTGCACTGAGAGTACATGCAGTCCATGACCAGAGGAGAGTTGGGATGTGGAAGTTCCCAGACGTTTATATGGAAATTGTGCAGTGATTTGCTGATTCTAGTTATAGACACACCTGATAAAATTGCAAACAGTTTTTACTTTTGAGCATCACTCTTAAGCATTCAAAGGTGAACAATTCTGAAGCAGAATTTCATCAAGTCCCTACAAGAAATCTGATCCCTTGAGGTGGTTCATCCAGTCCAATGGATGGCTAGGAAGAAAGGGTAGCTACTAATGTGTTTCTGAATGTTTGGGGGAGAGGGGTCGAAGGTTATGTCTTTCTCTGTTTTATTCAACTGCCATGGGCAATTGCAAGGCAGACAGGATGCCTGTAATTTCTAGAATGGATGCGTGCATAACTTGATAAAATGCTGACTGATTAGAAGCACTTCTCAGTTAATGACCATCAATTAATGCTAATCTCCAGTGAGTGGCAAAGAAAATAATGGATTCCTGCTGGCTCTACTGTGCTGTCTACGCGGATCAGACAACATTCCTCTCTGCACAGCTGAATGAAACAAAGAGTGAAGAGTATCAGAGTGCAATTCAGAGATGAATCTGGAGCATCCTGTTTGTGTTTACCATGAAACACTTTGTGAGGACCTGGTCCCACCATGTGCTTACCCACTGGTAATCAGGAACCAACACGTCAGTCTTCCCAAATCACTGGTCACCATGCAAAAATATTTTGGTGATACCTTGCAGCATGGTACATTGAGCTAGCTACGACACAGTCATCTCCTGGGGTGGTAGACTTTAGTTTTGACCTTGACCAAAGATACTAGTTTTCCTAGTAAGTCTCAGTCTCCAGGACACTCACAGGACAATGATATCCAAATATCCCCCAGCCAATGGCTCTGGCACAGTACAGCAGTTCTCTGCTAGAACAAAACCAGGTTTTCACCTGTTTCATGGTTTTTCTTCCCGTCTGAAAGACAGGCAAAGCTTCAAGTAAAGAAAAATACTCTCTGCCCTTGTGGCAGGCAATGGCATGGCCCTTCTGAGAAGGGGCCCACAGCTCTGTTACCTCCTTGGCATCACTCATGCAGGGTTGGCACTGCTGAGACACCTCAGAGGTGGCTCCAGAGGCTCCCAGAGGATCCTAAAGCTGGACATGGGCAGGAGACCCTGATATCTGACATCCAATACCCAGTGCAAGGTCACAAACAGAATCCTCCAGGAGCTGCCCTCCTTTTTGGAGTTACTATGGGCAAATGTTTCTGTGAATGGTCCTTAACTCTCACACTGTCCAGGCTTTAAGAAGGGAGGAGACCAGTTTGACATGTTTTTCCTGAAGAGCTCTGCTCTCTGCAGAAATGATGTCACTAGCACTTAGAAATGTCCTTGGAGGTTTCCAGGGGAATCTTTGGAGGTTTATGGCTATGAGCTCAGGGCGGCTATAAACAATAATGTCTGCGCCATCAGCTCAGACTGCCCAGGAGCTACTCACCATGCAGAGCACCATGCAGCATCTCTGCTCCAGCTGGTGGCTCTGGGTGGTCCAGCTGTACCACCTTTTCAGGAGCCAGCTTTCTCCAGGATAACTTCTCAGCTTCTTAACAATTTCTGGGGAAAAAAAAAAAAAAAAAAAAGTATCCTAGCTAGGATCACAGGAAATGTCAGTGTATGTGCTGTCTAACACTAATTAGGAAGTAATTATTCCTAGTGGCAAATTTTATGTTGAGCATATCAGCTGTAATCATCACATTTTTGGAGCATGGGTCGTGAACCCAAAAAGCTTAACAGCCAGCCTCTTCTTATACAGACTGGCTGGCACGTGCCATTTGAAATGAGGACAGAGCTGAATAAGCAAGTCTTTCAGAAAGCATCTTAGGTGTGTAAGGGAGACCAGACCAAATGGAATAACACAGAAGAGCTAAGATGTCACATGCTTGGGAGCATTATAATGTCATGCATTTTTTAGTACCATGAGAATGTGGTTTGCAAAGCCCTTTGCTCCTTGCTGATCACACATCCTCTGGGATGGCCACACAGAGAATGGGGAAAAACTTTACTTTTCTTGGTCATCACCAAACCAACTCAGATAACCAGAATAGCTTATCTGAAAAGACTAGCATTGTGCGTCCCCCCTGTATTTTCATCCTACTAATTACCAGCATTTTTCTCCCTGACAGCTTACAAAAACATTCATTACCATTGGACATGGCTTTTGTTCCATGGTGCTAGTACGTGAATGCAGTCCAAGACAATGCAGGAAAAGCAGAGTTGGCAAGATCATGCTCTCCTCCCACACTCCTGCAATTACTGTGGATTAAATCAGGAAATAGAAGACAGTTGTTACAAACAGAGTTAAATGTGAGTTGCAAATGCAGAAGCAGAGACAGGTGGGGTTTCTGTGCCAAATGTCCAATGCACAAAGACTGGGGAAATGGGAGGAAGGAATACTCAGTCAAAAGCAAACATCTGGGGAGTAGCTGCCTCCATCTGAGCTAGTCACCTTCAGATCTGAAGTCAGTAGAGATCTAGTCAATTCTGTCAATGGGACGTGAGGCACAGTTCAGACATGCACTTTGGCATGAGCCAAAATAGACCAGATGAATCATACTGTGAAAGTGACTATTTTCTCCTTTGACAGCAAAGGAGTCTAGACTGATTAGCTCAGCTGTAGATATTTACAGGATGGACAGTATCTTCTTATGTATTGGCTCTGTTTTGCTCATGTCTTGATTGTTCTCGCTATCTTAATCACTTGATTCCTCTATGCAGTGTGACTAAATGATTATGATGTTCCTAGGAAATTCAGTTATTGTTTCACTCACCACAGCACTTCCTTTGGTCACGTTATTATGCGAAATCTCAAGTTACTTTAAAAGAAAACAAATCATGGAAAACTTTTTTGTAAACTTTTTAGCAGGTTTCATGATTTTAGGAAGAAGAGGTGTAACTTAAGTTTTCACATGTTCAACAAGCATTTCTAAGGAGCAGCTGAGGTGCTCAAGTCTGATTCATTTCACAGGTCCTGTAATCTTTGTTTTGAAAAAAAAATCTCCGTCTATCAACACAAATGTACTGAAAATTCTAAATCCTAAGAAGTATCTTCATTCCTGACTGACGTTTTTCTCAAAAAGTGGTCAAAGTCTACAGGTTACTAAAAGCATCAGCTTGTTGGACTGCTTGCAAAACCAATACCCTCACTTGGGTCATTCAACAATTTCCCCAGGAAAACATTCTCTTCTGTACCTCCATCAGTGAGCAGAGAGGTCTCTTGAGTGCCCCTGGATGTGAGAAGGTACATGTAATATTTTTCCACTGGAAGAACTCAAGGAATATGCACAACTGAAGTGAAAATACTTGGCTGTGAGGACATTTGGAGCACACAAAAGTAATTGACCTTTATATGTATACGTACACCAGAGCACTTTTACTCGTATCAAAGAAGATTCAAGTTAGGTGTCTAAATGTGGGTGTTTCACAGAATCACAGAATTGTTCAGGTTGGAAGAGACCTCCAAGATCACCTAGTCCAACCTCTGACCTAACTCTAACAAGGCCCACACTAAACCATATCTCTAAGCTCAACATCTAAACGTCTTTTAAAGACCTCCAGGGATGGTGACTCATCCACTTCCCTGGGCAGCCCATTCCAATGCCTAACTACCCTTTCGGTAAAGAAGTTCTTCCTAACATTCAACCTAAACCTCCCCTGACGCAACTTGAGCCCATTCCCCCTCGTCCTGTCACCAGGCACGTGGGAGAAGAGGCCAATCCCTACCTCACTACAGCCTCCTTTAAGGTACCTGTAGAGAGCGATAAGGTCACCCCTGAGCCTCCTCTTCTCCAGGCTGAACAACCCCAGCTCCCTCAGCCG
>VXAA01005745.1:591621-655698 GCA_013399115.1 Anseranas semipalmata | reverse complement strand
CCCGGGTCCTCCCTCCGGCCCTTCTTGTAGATGGGCGTCACATTTGCTAGCCGCCAGTCATCTGGAACCTCCCCTGAGAGCCAGGACTGCTGATAAATGATGGAAAGCGGCTCGGCCAGTTCCTCAGCCAGTTCTCTCAGTACCCTCGGGTGGATCCCATCGGGCCCCATCGACTTGCGTACATCCAAGTGCCGTAGCAGCTCGCCAACCACTTCCTCGTGGATTACGAGGGCCACATTCTGCTCCCCATCCCCTTCCACCAGCTCAGGGGACTGGGTAACCGGAGAACAACTGGTCTCGCTGCTGAAGACTGAGGCAAAGAAGGCATTAAGCACCTCAGCCTTCTCCTCATCTCTCGTCACTAAGTTTCCCCCCGCATCCAGTAAAGGATGGAGATTCTCCTTAGTCCTCCTTTTTGTATTTTTGTATGGTTTGTTGCCATTTGAGTGGCCTTGAGGTATGCCAGATACCCACACAAGGAAGAGAGATATGAAATGAGGCCTTTGGAGACTTGTGCTTCCCTAGAGCAAAAGTTGAAGCTGCTGGGACACGAGCATCTAAAAAGATATCAGATATTCATGGTTTATGCATTGAGCAAAGGCTACACTGTCTTCCTACACCAGCCTCACAGATGTAAATGAGACCTTTTGCAGACTAGGACTTCATCTCACCTTCCTTTGGTGGCCTAGGTGTCTAACTTAAGCCAGATGTCTGGGGTTCCTGTTTGGTCAACAGAGGGGAAAAGGATGCTCTAGAGAATATCTCAGCCCACTTCTCTTCAACATGTTATCTTGGGATGAGCTGAGTCATTATATCTTACCATTGGCAATAGAGGGAGGCTAACGACTATTTAGAGCAAGACTGCCTCAGAAGTCTGAAGTCAGCTCAGGTGATCTGCATCCCAATGTGTTGCTCAGGGTGAGCAATGTTATCAGGATCTGCTCTGTGGCAAGATGCAAAGGATCTGGAAGAAGGTGCCAAGGCAGCAAAAAGGAAAAATGTGGAGGGGGAAGTAGTCTACAAGCACATGGCTGGGATTGTGCCACCTGTATGGATCATTGTTCCAGAAACACCATGCAACACTTTGCAAGAGCACACTGAAATATCTATACTAAATGGACACTACCCAGCGCCCCTCACAAAGAGAAAATTCAGGAGCTCATTACCAGGCAAAGTCTTTGGCCTCTGGGTGGAAGCCTGTTTGCTTTGTAATTAACTTTCTTTGCCCAACCAGTGACCTATTGCTTTGTACAAAGAGTGCTGCTCAGCGTGATTACACCAGCTGCTCTTGCAAATAAAATCACACACTGTGCAATGCCACAGAGGCTAGCGAGGTCAGGAGTAACCACAGAAAAAGGGCTCCATGGTTAATAACACCAGAGGATCAGAAAGACACGATTCATTATGAAAGAAGCTTCTTTTCGATGGCCAGGCTGAGGTTGTGTTAGAAAGACTGTGAAGTCTTCCTCCTGGATTTGCTGCCTGGGGAGGCTAGAGTCTCTCCATCACTGGAGGTTTGTAAGCAGGTGTTAGACAACCCATGTAAGCAGTCCATTTCATGCAAGGAAGATTGAGAGATGGTCTCATTTTTGTAAAGCTATCTTCATGCAAAAAAAAAAAAAGGAGGCAAAACAAATGTAGTGGCATTGCTTACAGTGCAGGAAGAGTCCAAGGTATCACAAAAGAGAAGGATGCTCCTAGCCAGGATGAGTTTCCAATTTCTGTTTAGTCTTTCAGAAAGAATTGATCACTAGCAAAAATATTTTTTGAAAAAATTATTCTTATAGTGAATCAAAGCACTATAGCTTTGGTGTCCTCTCCTTCCCCATACACACAACTAGGAAAAAGGATGGAAACTTGGCTTTAATTTCCAGCACTGTATTAATGCTTCACAACATGGAGAAAAAATATTTCCCTGCTCTGGGCCTTGGTTTCCCCACTGGTGAAACTGGAGGTACTGGCACCTACCTTTGCTTCCCATTCCCCTGTCAGGGAGAAGCAAGAGTGGAGCATCCCTGCAAGGGCTTCAAAAAGGCTGCAGAGGTGACTACGGACTGCGGTGGTGTGTAACGCCACCACTTCTAGTACTGCCTCTTTACCCTTTAAAGCCTCCAGGGTAGATCTGTCACACTGGCACAGAGAAGTGCCATTGTAATGTCCCCAGACTGTCTCACGCAACAGCATGTAGTGGTCTTAAGCAGGGAACGCTTCCACAAGCTGGCCCATAACTCACAGGTCTCTCCTCAACATCCTGTTGAACCAGGGAAATGGAAAACATTTCCACTGCATAGGCAGAATTCCCTCCTTTCTCTGCTGCTCTGAAAGACAACATCTGTACCGCATCAGACAAGGTTCGTTCAGCTCAGCAACCTGTCCTCAACCACAGCTACCTAACAAAGATGGAGAAGAGGGCAAGAACATAGGGGTGTTCTCCCAGGCTCCAATGGTTTGAAGTGCAGGGATCCTGGAGGGCCACTCTATGCAGCAGCTCTGGCTCGTATGGCCTCAGGGTCTCACCGTCCTGGGCCACTGCCTTCTACAATCAGATCAGACACAGGTACTGAAACATCTCCTGTTGCAAGGGTGGCATGACCACAAGCACGTTCTGCTTGTACTGTGCTGAATTCAGGGGTTAGTCCTTGGGTCAGGCAGCAGGAGAAACACCTGTATTTCTGAAAGCTGAGCAGGATCCTACCCAGGGAGGAGGCCCCACAACCCTCTTCAGACTCTGCACCCTCTGGTACCACGCTGGGTGCAGGACTCAGCATGGGCCGCGGAGAGACCCTTTGTGAGGCAGACACTTGTGCAAATGGAGGTTACCTGAAGCACAGTGCGGACACCCACACACAATACCTGGACTAGCTAGATAAGTGGGCAAACCTACTGAGTTTCAACAAGTCCAGGAGCAAGGTGCTGCACCTGGGTCGGAGCAATCCCAGACATGAGTATAGGTTGGGAGAAGAACTGACTGAGAGCAGCCCTGCAGAGAAGGACTTGGGGTTTCTGGTGGACGAAAAGCTCAACATGAGCCAGCAGTGTGCACTTGCAGCCCAGAAGGACAACTGTGTCTTGGGCAGATAATGATATGACAAAAGGGAATGGTTTTAAACTAAAAGAAGGGAGATTTAGATTAGATGTTAGGAGGAAATTCTTCACTCAGAGGGTGGTGAGGCAATGGCACAGGTTGCCCAGAGAGGCTGTGGATGCCCCATCCCTGGAAATGTTCAAGGCCAGGTTAGATGAGGTCCTGGACAACCTGATCTAGTGGGTGACATCCCTGCCCATGGCAGGTGGTTGGAACTAGGTGGTCTTTAAGGTGCCTTCCAACTCAAACCATTCAGTGATTCCGTGATTCTATGATTTTATGATTCTATGATTCCATGATTCCCATGACAGAAGAGCTCTGACCTAAGCAGATTTGAGGAACTGAAAGATCAGAGTCTACCTTCTGCCTAAGTATGTGCTTCAAGATCAATGCAGAGAGCTCAGTTGCACTCCAGTGAAGCCAGTATTAAAGTTCTCGTTGACTTCAACAGCAGAACAACAAAGCTCTGGCACTTCAAAGGTTTCTTTTATGATGCTTATCCTGCTAATAAGCACCATCCATTCCTTTCAACAGGGGAGCCATCCACGATTTGCTAACAGCACTTTGCTCTCCAGGGACGTAGCCCATGTTTATATAATCACAGCAGTTCGCCTACACAGGCAGAGAGGGGACTAACAGCTTCCCACCTCCTTCAGAAGCAACAGGGGATTTAGCTTCCACGAAGGCATTGTGCTTGTGTTGAAAGTCCTCGTGTTTTCAGTTCTGTGGCACAAATAGCTAACTCAGCCCAGTCCACAGAGTGCTTGGGCTAATGCTAATTGAGACTTATATCACACAGTTAACATATGTATCAGTTAGGGAGATGCAAAAATCCTCTGTGGAGACTAGAACAGCGTGGAGAGACCAGAGCATCAATTCTCACCTTCACAGATGTTTTTAAAGCTGGGACAACTCTTCAGTGCAATAGCATTTTTTTATTATTATTATTTTTTACTTAAAACTGTACAAAATGAAGATATTCAAAAGCTGGCTGGACACGGTCCTGGGCAATTGGCTTTGCTCAAGCAAGGTGGGTGGACAAGATTACCTGCCAAGGTCCCTTCCACCCTCAACCATTCTGTGACTCTGTGTAATACCTTTAAGTACAGAAATGGACTGTTTGTTAAACTTCAGTCAAGGCTGGATGCCTTTCTAGGAGACAGGTGATTACTCAGAGCTTCACTTGGAGGTACATTTCCATATCATCAGTTCTAATGGTGAAACTTGGATATCACAATGGACACCCTAGGGTTTTTTGTACACACACACACCACAAAGTAAATCTACATTTGAACCACAAAAAAAGGTTAAAGAAGATGTAGAAAAACAAATCTTACTCTGAATTCTCAGCTCAGACTGATATCAGATTCTTAGGGAAGAAAGACACAGTCAGACACCAACCATGTGCTCAGATGCAACACTGCCTTAGAGGGCTCCTTTGCAGTGAGAGGCAAGAAATATCCTTGATATTTACTATCCCAGAGAGATGAGCACTCACCGTTGCAGAATCACAGTGTTGTGCTCTGACTTATCCAAAGGAGCAGCTCCAGAGATGGGGAAATGGCTCTTGTGCATCACTTCTCTAAGGGAAAAGCTTTTCCCTAACACCCCACCTACACTTCACAAGCTGCAGTTTGTGTTTTTGTCATGTGCTATTACTGGAGAGAGTGTGGCTCCAATGCCTTTGTGACCCCTCCACAAGCAGCTGCAGACAGCTGTTCAACCACCCTTTTATCTCCACCTGGCTAGATAAGCTCAGACCCCTCACCTTCTCTCCAGGCTCCCCAAGGTACCTCTGGATTGCAGCTCTGTCAGGTGCTTAATTTTGTATCACCTGCAGATTTCCTGACAGTAGCTCTGCCATTACCTAGGTCATAGGACCTTAGGTTCACAGCATAGTTCAGGCTGGAAGGAACCTTGGAGGTCTACAGCCCAACCTCCTGCTCAAAGCAGGCTCAGCTATGAGGGCAGAACAGGTTGCTCAGGGCTTTATCCAGTTGAGTCTTGAAAATCTGCAGGAATGGAGACTGCACAGCCTCTCTGGGTAGACTTGCTCCTGTGGACTGAAGATCGTGAACAAGCAGGATGACATGACACCTACCAGCAACCCTTGAGCACTCCACTCATCACCAGCTGCAGGTCAGACACTAAGATGTTGATTCCTACCCTTGGCTAATGATATAAGGCCTCACTGCAGACTGTTACTAAAATCATTTCTTCTCTTGCTGCTGCTAGATATTAACAGGTCTCTTGCCCTAATACAACACTGACAAATGAGCTGAGTCTGGGAGCTTCAAATTAATTGCACAGAGAATGAAATCACACATCCAGAGAGCAATGCTACTTGGGTTGTTTTCACATCCATTCTGTGCTTGCAAAGAATCGATGTTGAAAGTCATTATTTTGTCAATTTTGAGAGCTGGTGCTTGCTCAAGGTTTTGCTTCAAATAAAAGATTTGGTTTCTTTGAAAGAAAATGGGGAGAGCGTGAGAGAGTGTGCGATGGTGCTCTAGTGCTGTGTGCTATGTAGAGCTAGGGCTGCCTGACAGCATGTCATAGCCCATGCTGACTGCACGGCTAACAAGCAAACACGGCTTTTTTCATTTCCAGCCCTGTTTTCTGACCTTTGAAGCATCCTCTCCTTTGAAGTAACATATAAAATATATGAAATTTGATGCCACTCATTTTCTTCACCTCCAAAAGAGTAGGAAAACAAGACGACAAACTGTAAAATGTCAAAAATCTTTTCTCCCCTGAGTTGGCAACCAACAAATCCTCGTGAATACTGTAAGCTCACGCTGCAAGCTCCTGCACTCTGGAAATGTGGGCGCTTTACCATGACACCTGGGCAGGATGCTAAATATTTATAAACAAGTCAAATCTTCCTTGCTGGGCCTTTCACCATGGCAGGGGCCTGAAGCCCTGGGAACTCAGGGGTACAAATAATGCCCCGAGTGCCTGAATCACTGGGACCATATGGGTTACTGGTCCCAAATGTCCTTGACCAGCAGGGCTCCCAGACATTTTTCTGTACATATTGGCTTCCTCCCATGTGCTGCTGTAACTCCACAAGACCCCCTTTCTACATCTGTAAGTTTGTTTTTTTAAGATTGCGTGGCTTGAATCCAAAGGGTTTTCTGGCTGTTTAGAACACACCTTAAACACGAGAGCGGCTACTCTTTGAAGACAATGCAAAAGACTTTTATTCCACTGGCTTTTCACATCATTTAATACAGGCAAATGTGTGAACTATTCTCTAGGCATTTGAGAAAGTCAGAAAAGTTGATGAATGGTCTTGCTTGAATTCTCCCCTTCACCAGCTCATTGGTCTTCTGCCTAGTAGATAAGAACACTTTGAACTTGTGGGTATTTCCACCCTCTAAAAATGTCTTTATTACCCTTGTTAAGTCTTGTAGACTTTATATAGAGAAATCCTGAGTGTTCTTTCTCAAGTGAGGGGAATGAATGAGCCTGAGGAGGGGTGATAGAGGGAGCAGAGAAATGAGACCAAACTGCTGCTGAAAGAAGAAATAATCGCCACATGCCAAAGGGATTCCATCCTTTAAGCATAGGCTGGGCCGAACATTTCAGTACAGGGCTACTATTTTCCTTGCTTCAGGGGAGTGGGAGATGCTCTCCTCTCGGGCTGTATTCTTACTTACAAGCTCTCCAGGAGGAAGGTTGGTTAAAGAGATGCAAGGTGAAGGATAGGAAATAGCCCCCTTGCAGCTTCCATGTCAGACTTCAGCCAACGCAAATCGGTGCTAAAGCATCACTAAAATCAGGAGCTCTGTGCTGTCTCACACCAGTTTCTGAGATGCTTTGCTGCTCTGCTACTGATGTGCTGTTAGACCTTGGGCATGTCACCTAACCCTGCTTGTGTTTTTAACTTCTCTTAGGGTGGGGTTGTCATTTTGGGGACAGAAGTTGCAACCAGGGTGAAGGGAGTGGTGCTCAGGGGATGTAGGGGGGCTAGGTCCCCAGGTAGCATCCCAGTCCCCTGTTCCCCAAGTAGGAGATCTGGAGGTGTTGGATCCCTCCCACTGTGCCCACGCGCGAGAAGCCCATCACTTCTGTGCTGGTACCACCACACTGACAGCCACCAGGCAGCCAGACCCAGCCATCAGCCATCCTGGTGGCCAAGAACGCGCTTCCAGCCAGCCCCAGCCACATTTGTACCCGCAGGGCAGGCAGGCAGATCGGTTTCTTCGATCTGGACGGGCTTGAAATCAGTGCCAGGACTTTTTGTGCTGAAACCAGTTTTTCATTTCAGGCCCTTATCAGCTGAGTGTGGTAGATATGGAAGGGACCACAGACACCGTAATTATTTTTGTGGCTGCAGGATGGGAAGACGTGGGCTTGGGCTGCACAATGAAGCTGTAGGAGGTGGGAGCTGAAGACAAAAGTTTTCCTTCTTAATCAGATGCTCAAAAACAATTAAAGGAAAAGCAGGGTGGGGGAAAATGGCATGGAAAACCACTTGCCATTTAAACACTTTATTCTCCTTTATCACGTTTGCTTACTGTGAGAGTTGTTTCCTAGATTATTAAAAACAATCTACAGTGTAGTGAGGCAGCACAGGGCCCTCTCAGCCTCAGCTGGCACCTATCGTGTTTGCAAATCTTGGGAACAATCATGGGCCCATCTGAACAAATAACTGGGCTTCCTGCTCCCTTATCTCCCCTCGCCGCGTTGTCGAACTCTCCTGCATTGTGTGTACCCAGCACAAGCAGTCTCGCGCCTTCGAGCCTCCTGATGTGATTAACTGTGGCATCTTTAATAAAACCTGCGGCAATATTTCCTTTGTAAAACAGGGTGAAGATTTCATTTTTCTTCCCCTCCTCCTTTATTTTGCCAAACTCCATTTTTATTTAATTGTATAATTAATCAGGCACTAGAGCATATGACAGCTCGGCTTAAATTTAGTTCTCACTTCTCCTGTGCAGCCTTGTTGGATGCAGCTAGCCAGTCAAACACAGAGCTGCATTTGTCTGAGAAAGCAACACAGAAATTGCCAAAGACCTTTAGTCCACCGAGCCTAGCATCTTGTCTCCAACAGCAACCAGCATCAGGCATGTCAGAGAGCAGGATGTGCAGGGGGCACTGGAGGAGAACCTGACACCAAAGCACAGCTTGCCCAAAGGGAACAGGTTCCTAACCCTGAAGGTCCTCTGCAGTGAGCGTGGTTGTGACCGACACACAAAGGACACTCACGCATGCACCCCTCCTGCAGCCCGGTGCTGAGATTTGCTTTCACTCTGAGTGCCCATGGGACAGTCCGATCTGCTTGGACCTTGGCTGAGCAAGCGAAGAAAAGGGATGTGTGCGAGTCCTGGAGGCTGCTCAAAGGCTTACACCTTGCACAAACTGCAGTGGGTGACATGGGATGGATGATGTTCTGCAAAGTGCAGAACTCCAGGCACAGAAAGCTAAAATGAGAGACTGTTTTTGACCTATGCTGATCTCTACAGCAGGGAAGTGCAGCATAGAGTTTGTTGGCATACCAAGCTTTATGTGGGCTTTATTTATTTTTTACCCTTTCCCCATGTAGCATTTCTTTCCTAGTACTACAATGTCTACCAGTTTCATTCATTTCACCTTCACACTAAATGCCAAACATACACAAGTGGTTATCTGCACTACTGCACTGACTCTCTTCTGCTCCACAATCCTCCCCAGCTCCGTGTGGGTCTGTTCCTCCAGGCTGCATAAGCTGGACCTACTTTCTCAATAGCTGGAAAAGGTGGACCTATATCCTGTTTCTTAGTTACCTGATATGGTATGAGGGAACATCTCCCAGAGCAGGATAAGGACTGGACGTGCCTTGCCAACACCTATATGTTTCTTGGCTGTCCATGTCAGGACATCTGGTCATGATGGACTAGAGGACTTGGCAGGTGAAGAGACTGGGGAGCTGGGGTGTTTGATAGGAAGGGGGATGAGAAAAGGAGCGAGTGTGAGATCCTGGTCTGGAGAGATGCTGGGAAGGAGTTCTCATCAAATAATAGCAAATATATATATATATATTTATATATATATTTAAGAAACAGAGAGAGAAACGGAGTGAAAGAGAGAGAGGGAGAAGATACACAAAGCACACACACACATATATTTATATGTACTACCCAAATTCCCAGATGCAAGGAGCCCTTATTAGATCAAAAGTGAAGGATTACCTTTTGAAAAATACAATGAAACAAATCAAATTGCCAAAAGTGTGAGATTTTCTAAGTGGAAGCAGGCTGGGAAGAGCTTTCACTGGCATCTAGTGGCACGTTGCAGAGACAGAGCCGCTGCCGCTGGTGGTACAGCTTCACCTCCAGAATGGGTCTGCCTGGGGTAGCAGAGTCTTCTTTCAGACTGGGAGGTCACCATTTCCAAACTGGGCTTAGGAAAAGGCATTTTTGGACCCAGACTAAACCTGCCCTGATGGCTTCGTCTATGAAGCCCTTTTGAGAACGAGCGTGAGGGTCTCTCGGTCCATTTTTGACAGCACAAGCACAACCTTGGGCTCGTACCAAGGCATGTCTGGTCTCTTCTTTTCTGAGAGGTTTGGGACTTTGGGCCTTTGGATGAGCCTGAGGGGACAGCAGGCAGATCTGGTGTGTTTGAAGGAGAGGGTAAGGTGTGGAGGGAATCACCTGGGTACACACAGATGTCAATAGAGAGAAACAGAAGCTTTGAGGGGATGGCTCATCTTCCCTGCCACAGACATCCATTTTAGAATAAGGTAAATTGTGTCCTGATGGACAAATGGACACTGTCACAGCAGAAACGGCACCATCCTGGCCTCTTCCTCCCGATCTCTCCGGCACCCACCTGGGTCCCACCACCTGCTCCAGCTGAGCCCCCATCCGTGCCCCGTCTCAGCCCCTCTCCCTCCATGGCACCGCACACCGGGGTTAGGTCAGTTGCTGGAGCTGCTGACCGGTGCCATCCAAAGTGATGGGTCCCTGGAAAAGGCAGGGTTAGTGGGAATATATTACAATATGGAAAGGATGGAAAAGGGGTGACGTGTTGCCAAAGGAGTCCTGCACATGAAGGTTCCCCCTTCAACACACCTGTGGCCTTCCATCGTGGTCTCTCCTGCCCGTCTAGGACCTGCTGTGGTACAATCTCATGGGTCAAAACAGAAGACCTGACTAAGGCAAGCTTGATGAGGCTTGTGTGTCTTCTGCAGTGCAGGCGCTGGTATAAAGATGGTTAGTTCTGTATGGTTTCTTTCTTCGCTGGACTGTGACACCAGCTGGAGCACCTTTACTGCTCGTACTGCTCATGCTGCTGCCTCATCCTAGTGGTTTGTACCAGGGTAGAAAACACATCAGCAGACTTTAACCGAGGCACATACAGTGTGTAGACAACATCTGAACTCCAGGGGCCCTGCAACCTTGAGCTTCCTTGTGTGAGCTGAACCAGGCACCTCACCATCTCCTGCCTCAGTTTCCCTGAATCAAAGAGCAGGACAATAGCAGGTTTGCAGCCTTGTGCCATGCTTCAGACAAGCTTGGAGGAGGTGGTTTGTGAAGAACTGAGTGCTGTTGTCCAGCCTCAGAAACAGGGGACGGCCTCTAGCCCCTGCCCCAGGGCCCAGGCATGCTGAAGCAGCTTTCCTTCTTGCACGTTCCTAAAACCCTCCCAGAGAAACAGCCAGGGCTGGAGCCTCCTGCTGAGTCTCAAAGCCTCCCTGTGCCAGGCAGACCCAGGAAGGTCTGAGCGCTTTCTGTGAGGTCCTGCTGAGGCTCAGCCTCTCCCAAGTGGTGCTCATCACCCTGCTAACTCGTAGAGTCAAAATCATTTAGGTTGGAAAAGACCCTTACGATCATCAAGTCCAACCATCATGTGAGACATGAGAAGTAATTGCTAATTTCCAACTGCTGTTGATATCTGTCCATTTAAAAGTTGCAAATCCGAGAGGAACATCGTTGCTTTTTAATAATTACTGCTATAATTAAAGACAATTTCACGCGACTCAGAGTTGCATTAAAATTTGTCCTGATATCAGATTCTCTTTTTGGTATGACTGTATTTGTTTCATGACTTTGTTGGATCTCTGCTAAGTTTTAGGAAGATTTCAAACAACCAGACCAACTGAAATATCTATGTGATGTAAAGTATTGCATGTTTATTTATGAAGATTATATATACTGCGCTCAGGTGCTCAACTTGTGACATTTCAGTGGTTTCTATGTCAGGCTATGTCACCTCAGCGTCCACCTTGTACAACCTGCACATTACTTTTGCGCTTCCAACGGGCACCATAAGGGCTCCTGCGCTGGTACCAAGCCCAGCCGGATGCATCCACCCAGGGGGGACAGAGAAATACTCACCAAACCGCATCTTTCCTTCCCCAGCACCTCCTCGAGTGGCCGCGCAGCCTGGGAGGGAAGGAGGATGCGCGCAGCACCGCAACGCCAACCGAGCACCGAAAGCTCTCAGCCAGAAGCGGCCGCATCCTGACCGGGACGGGCGAAAACTACGATTCCCAGGAGGCAACGCGGGACCCCCCCCATCTCATCCCCACCCCACCCGCGGCCCCAGCCTGCCCGGGGCAGCAGGGGTGCCCGCGGGGCCGGGCTCCGCTCCGCTCCGTTCTCCCCCCGGTGCTGCCGGCAGCAGCGCGGCGGTGGCGGCGGGGGAATCCCGTGCCGCGGCCGCCCCCTGCTCCCGCAGCCCTTGCTCCCTGCCTTTGTTCGGCTTCACCCTTCCTCCGGTAGCTCTCGCTGCGCTGGCCGCAGACTTCCTTTAGGTCAGCCCGGCTGCGGCTCTGCAGCTGCGGTTTGCGGGCGAGTGGCAAGCGCGCCGGTGGCCCTGGCTACCCCGCAGGAGAGAAATGCCAGCCAGAGGCTGATGGCTCGCCCAGGTAAGATGCTTTTCGGCCAACCGATGTGTCCGGGTAGCCCAAATAAAATGCGAAGCGACTCTCCCTGGGATCTGATGCTGCCCTTGATTGCGGAGCTGGAAGGAAAGGCGGGATTTGGATCTGTAGGATCT
The DNA here is from genome assembly GCA_013399115.1 of Anseranas semipalmata. Lineage (NCBI taxonomy): Eukaryota > Metazoa > Chordata > Aves > Anseriformes > Anseranatidae > Anseranas > Anseranas semipalmata. The sequence continues at coordinate 643,622 of VXAA01005745.1, read as the reverse complement.
GGATGCTTAAAAGATAAAAGGAAAGGAAGAAAGTGGGCAGGATTTTCTTCTTTTACGCTGGTCGGAATTAAGGAATTTGTTGCTTTTTGCCAAAACCCGGAGGCAAGTGAAGCGCTGCTGCAGATTTCCCGGCTGCAGGGTTCTTGGTGGCTGGAGGCTGAATCTGCTGCCCGCTCGGGGGGTTAATGACCTTCCTGGGTAAAAATGCGCTTCTGAATTTTCCTGAGCCCTCTTTGCAGCCTGGCCAATGCTGAGGCTTGGTCTGATGACTTAAAACCAGTTGTAGGGGCAGACCTGACCCAGGGAGGGGGCTGGCCCCCTGGGAGCCTCCCCTCCGCCAGCAAACTCTAGACCCAGGTCCTGCTCCAAGCGCGTGCATTTTGTCTCTCTTGACTCAAGAAAGTTTGCAGGTTGTTGGGTTTTTTTATATATTATTTCTTTTTCCTGCGGTTCTTCTGTCCCAGCGTGGCGAGTTCAGCCTAGATAGGAGCACCGTTGCGCTTTGGTGGTGGAGCCACCTCCAGACATCAGTGGGGATCCAGGTGGGTTGGCTGAAGGGGACAAGCGGTGTGACTAAATCTGAAATAACTTTCCCCATTATAACTGTCCTCTGAAATCAGAAATAGCTGTCCCTCTTCATTTACCGCTCTGAGCCTTTTCTTCTGAGGAGCGTTCAGCTGCACACTATGCACCGCAGTTGAGTTTGGATGTCTATATGCCACATCTCCCATTGCTTGTCCCCAGACCCACGGCACAGCCCCCTTCCCAGCCCCTATGCCTCAGTGACCGGCTCCTTAAGGACTCATCTTCCCAGCCACAGCCTCCCCAGCCACCCAGAGCTCCAGGGAGAGATTTCACTGGCAGCCCGTGTCCTTGCTGGCAGCCTGCCCCATAACTGGTGATTTTGGCAGCAGCACCTTCAGCCATCAGTACCATCAGTGTAAGCCTGGCCAGCCACATATACTTGTGTTGACAGACACCTCCAGCATCATTATCTTCCTCCCATCAGTCTTTCTGGCTCTGTTCCCTGCTGGAATTCACAGTCTTGATAGGAGATGCTGCTTACATCTCTGTTGGCCCTCTTTTTTTTTCTAATGGCAATAGATAGGACCCGGACCCTGCTGTCGACTGACCCCTCTGTGAAGAGGACAAAGCTGCTTTAAGCTTTCTGCATCTCACTTCTCCAGCTGCACACTGAGGACGTCAATGACCTGTCTTCCCCTGTGCGTGGAGGTCTGCCAGCACAAAGCAGCACCCCCCAGTTTTGCAAGTGGTGCCAAGTTTGGTTTTTGCCTGGGTTTTGGGGATTTTGGTTGATGGACAGTCACACCTTAAAAAATGGGAGTAATTACAACAGTTACTGCAAATTGCATTAATTAATTAACTTATTTACTTATAAATCTTCCTGGCAAAAGGCAAAAGAACTATTCTGAGAGTAAATCACTAGTGCAGCAATAGTAGAGCCAAAACCTCAGTGTCACTGCAGTCGCGAGTGCATCACAAATCCCCTCATCACCAGGGGAAATTAGCCTGCTCTGGCTCTCTGTTGGAGTCCAGCAGAGCCTGTGGCTTCAAAGGTCTCGGGTTCAGTCTCCCATGGAGCAGCCAAGGTGCCACCCGTTGTGTTTACCTAGTGAACAAAGCTGGTGGAGAAGAAATAACGCCTTAATTTTCCCTTTATGTTTTCAGTCCAGCAATCAGTCTCCAGGAATGGCAAGGAAGCCTCTCCAGGAGATCAGAGGAGGCAGGAGATGGAGTTACAAACGTTGGGTCTGCAGCTGAGGTGAAAGGAGGCTGAGAAACGAGGAAGACCACACGCTCCTTGTTGGCCTACAGCTGGCAGACAGCAGCAGCACCCTTTCCCCTATGGGGAATAAAGTGCATCCATTAAAGTACACTGTGATGTGCGTGTCCTGATGGTTTTTGTATCCTCCCAGGCCGTCCGTCTCCATAACGCTGTGGCTTTTTGGTACCTGCAGGCTTCTTGGCAGTCCCATCACGCTGGGCACAGCGCGCCGCTGCCATGAAGGACTTGGTGAAGCGCGTGATGCTTAAGACACACCCGTGCCAGGAGTGCGGCAAATCCTTCAGCAAGAAGGGGAACCTGAAGAGACACCAGCGGATCCACACGGCGGAGGAGCTCTTCACTTGCGGGGAGTGCGGGAGGCGTTTCACCACCCGTGGCCACCTCGCGACCCACCAGAGCATCCACACGGGAGAGAGGCCCTTCCGCTGCAGGGAGTGCGGGCGCTGCTTCCGCCTGGAGATATGCCTGGCCGCCCACCAGAAGACACACGCCAAGGGTGGTCCCTACCTCTGCGCCCGCTGCGGCAAGAGCCTGAGCACAAAGATCTACTTCAACATCCACATGCGGACCCACACAGAGAAGAGGCCGTTCGCCTGCACCGAGTGCGGGAAGAGCTTTGTGAAGAAGGGGACGCTCACCGCCCACAAGGAGATCCATAAGCGGGAGAAGCCCTTCAAATGCCCTGACTGCAGTAGGTGCTTTGGGCAAAGTGCCACGCTGCTGGCCCACCAGAAGATTCACCTTCGGGGGGGGCCTTTCATATGCACCGAGTGTGGGAAGAGCTTGAGCACCAAGCGGTATTTCAATGTCCACCAGAGGAACCATGCTAAGCAAAAGTCACTCGAGGGGCACATCAATGGTGTGTCTCTCCAGGTCATCCAGATTAAAGAGGAGTCTGACTTTATCTTTAAGTCAGAAGAGAATGCATTAGAGTATATGTTTTATGAAGGAGGTGGAGCCCACGGGTGTAGCACACCTAGAAACCCTTGTGATCCAAAAAGCCCTCCTTGGAAAATCCAGATGAAGGAGGAGCCAGAACCACCTGCTGATGACACAGAAAACATTACCGCAATAGCCTGCGAGAAACTTTATATCAAGCAAGAGCCACAAGAAAACGTGGGCTATAGAAAGCTCTTTGATCCAAAGATCCCAGTGATGGCTTTACTGGGAAGACAGGTTAAAAAGGAAGGAGATGCTGATGGGCAGCATGACTGGGAAGTTCCAATAGCAGGTAACAGGGTGCTCCAGGTGAAGGAAGAACCACAGGAAAGCATCGAGTTTGGGATCCACTGTGGGCAGAAGCCAAACCTCGGTGCCATCCAGAGGATCCAGATTAAGGAGGAAGCTCGTGTGGAGGCTGACCACCAGGAGAGCCAGAGCCCAAGGAGGAAGCAGAAGAAATGCGATCAGCCCACCAAAGAGGGGATACTGGAGAACCAGGAGAAATCCGCGTCCAAGAAAGAGCTCTCATCAAAAGGAGCTCCCAAAGGTGAACGGATATTCCCCTGTCCCGAGTGCGGGAAGAGTTTCAATCAGAAATCGAACCTAACCAGGCACCGGAAGATCCACACAAGTGAGGGGCCGTACAAGTGCAGCGAGTGTGGGGAGAGCTTCCGCATGAACCGCAAGCTGACCCGGCACCAGCGAGTCCACATGAGCGAGCCGTTTAAATGCACCGAGTGCGGGAAGAGCTTCACCCAGCGGTCGAATCTGGTTCGGCATCAGAGGATCCACACCAAGGAGGAGCCCTACCAGTGCCCTGAGTGCGAGAAGACCTTCAACCAGAAGGCCAATCTCTTCCGTCACCAAACAATCCACGTCCGCATGGGGCCTTGCAAGTGCACCAAGTGTGGGAAGTGCTTCCCCCAGAAGCGCCATCTCATTAAACACCAGCTGCTCCACTCCCGAGGCGGGGCCTACAAGTGCGGGGCCTGTGGGAAACGCTATCGGCTGAAGAAGTACCTGAGGAGGCACCAGAAAATCCACGCGCGGGAGGGAGCTGCCCCCCACGCGAAACGCGGGGAGGCCACGAGGACTGGCGGTGGCCCCCACCACTCTGAGCAGAGAGCACTGGCCCCCATGAAAAGTGAAGAGGAGAGCTGAGCTGGTCCGGTCTCTTCTCCTGAGGAAATGCCCTTTGGAAAATGGGGATGAAGATGAACTCTGCCGGCCTTGTGTGTGCAGTACTGCGGGGTGGGGGGGTTAACCTGAGGGGACAGTGAGGCTGAGGGGGCAGAGTGCTGACAGAAATTGGTGCCCTTCTGCTGTTTTCCGAGGACAGCCCCCAGGGTATCCTTTGCTCGCAGCTGTGGGACGGGGCTGGAGAGCCAAGCCTCTTCAGAGCACTTGGAGATGGAGAGATGAGGTCTTGGCATCCTTGGTAATGGGATGCTTGTGCCTCTAAAGCCTGCCAAAATTGTGGAAGCCAAAATTGTTTTGTGTGGGCAATGTGTAGCAGGGAGGACTGGGAGGGCTTTATTTTTATTTAATCACTGTGTTCCTGAGAAAGGGATCCTATCCTATCGAGGCAAGGGTTTAAAGAAAAGGTGCACATTCTTCTTCCCCCTCTCGTAGCTCTGATCCACACCTTGATCCCACTGGGCTGATGGACCTGAATTGCTAGTCAATGGGTGATACGGATTTGGGAGAAATTGCTGCCATCCAGATGGGTTTTAAGCCTTGAATGCCCCAAACCAGGCTCCCAGATTGGTTTAAGCCACGTCCCTGAAAGTAAGTTAAGCAAAATCAGTGAGTCTTTTCCAAAGCTAGCCCAGAGGCCAGCAGATTGCATTCTGGTTTCTCCCCCACAGTCCCACTGCTTGGATGTAAATGAGAATGACTTTTCTTAGCATTCAATGCATTTATGTCTCTGATGAACCAGGACTGCCTTTGCCACAAGACCCAGAGGCATCAGTGACCACCAGCTTGAGCTGACACTGGTGCTGCTTCTCAGATGCCTGCTTCTCTGCCTGCCACTGTGAGGCTTGTGGTAGGATATTGACTCTACTGGGCATTATTTAGGGAATTCAAATCAAGCATCAGGAATAGTTTATGGACTAGAAAACTGGAAACTATTTCCCTTTTGGGATGCTTTCTCTTCCTCTCCCTGGTGTAAAGGGGACCATGCAGCTGCTCGAAAGCATGGACAGCTCAGCAGGTTTTATTGCTCACTGCTAATGATTTTGTTTGAGTGTTCCCTGGTCAGAGGGGTCTTTGTGTCTGGAAAGTCCCTGGTGAAGTGGGGATGTGGAGGGAGGCCACGATCCCATGAGCCACTCCCCAAGATTCCTTTGCAGCACTGCTACGTGGCCACTTGGGCACTGCAGATTAAAAACACGTAATAGGGTTTGTTGTGTTGCTGTAATATGTAGAGTCCAAGGAGCAAGTGGAAAAGTGTTCCATGGTGAAGTTGTATCTCTTCTTCTCTGGCTTTGTGCAGGAAAAGAAGCCCCCTTCCCACCCCTGAGGCACATACCTCCTTCTCACGGGATATGTTGCAGATGGCATCCCCTTGGAGGCATTGAAAGTGATGCAGCTACCTGCTGTGACACTTTGGACCCAAACTGCTTGTTGACTGCACTGACTTCTTTGCAGCAGATGCCTCTCCAGACAGGGAAACTGAGGCATGGAGGTTAGGAAGGGATCAGGACAAATGGTACTTGAGCTTTGCCTTTACCAACTAGTTGGACACCATTGTGTTGAGGTGTTTTGTTGTGGTGACTCAAGCCCAACACTTCGTACAGCTGCCAAACCCCAAAAGCGCAGACTAATTTTGGTGTTTGGAGTCTCTCAGCCTTCAATATAGTCATGCCTAGGATGTGATTTCAAACAATGAAACAAGCTCTGACTCAGCCTCTGAAGTAGTCTCCCTGTCTATCCAAGCCCTCATCTGTGAACCATAGCCAAGTTGGTTGATATGAAAGCTTCCCCTCAAATCCCTCTGACCTGGTGGAGAATCATTTCTGGGCAGACAAGGCAGATACACAGGGGTAAACAACAAGTTCAGGATGTTTTAGGGGAGTCTAAGGGTCACCCTTATTAGAACAATGGGTCTGGGCCATATGGTGGGTAGTTGCTTCACTTCAGGGTTGGGAAACTGTTCCTCAGGAAGAAGATGGCTAAGCCAGCTTGCAAAGCAAAACATTTTCTGTTAGGCTTGCTGAGGGGCAGAGGTACATCAGAGTCCTTCACTGGGGAGAAAGTAATTACCAGCAAGAGGAACTGGTATGGGAGGTTTGCCAGTTGTATTATTGTGCCCTTTGACGTAGACAAGGCAGTGAGTCGATGTCAGTAGCTTTCCTGGACATCACTGGATCATGCACCATGGCCAGCGTGGGTATCCCAGCTTCTGGGGAAAATCCGGGCTGAAAGTTTGTAATATCTTCTCAATAAAGTAGGTATTTAAAGAACAAAAGGAAACTAAGTGAGCCTCTTATCTGTTTGTTTGTGTTTTTTCTTTCATCAGCTATCACTGAGAAAACCACACTGCTTTCAACCCACAATGCACCAGGTGAGAAATGCCAGAGCAAGCTGGGTACCGGTGGTGACCAAATGGACGTGGTTGTGAAGAGCCTGCCAGGCTCTGCTGGCTGCATTGACCAGCTCTCCAAGAACTGTGCTGGGGGCTCAGACCCCAACATATAGACCCTGGGGCTCCAGCCAGTGACCCACTGTCGCAAAAGGAATTATACACTTCACTCGTAAGAGAAGCAGCAATATATTTATTGATTAAAACAGTGATTTAGCAAGGCTTAATCATGAATGGGACAGAGATTTAACAAAGTTCTAATAGTGAATACGACATTAACAAAGTTCATGATGGCAAGGTGACTTGATTATGTACTGCATAGAGGATATGGACAAACGGAAAGTGTCAAGGAGACCCTCGTGTTGAGTCACGAGGTTCAGAATGGAGTCCCTTTTGCAGTCCAAACTCCAAGGAGTCTAGATACGACTGGGTCCTATCCCAATCGCAGACTTAAGGGTTTATGCCTAAAGGTTTATATGCCCAATCAATCCTTTATATCACTTAGCTAAGATTACAAAGTTTCGGCATGCTTAGCAAATCACTTGTGAAGTTTCACCAAGCTAGCTATTAGTCGGTCACCAAGTATCTGTTGCAGGTAAGGAATCTCTTGACTTCAAGGAGGAGCCTTGAGAGGTGTCCCTGCCCAAGGGAAGACCCTGGTCTGCAGTCCATTGCAGTATAGGAGAGCTACACAGGCTCTGGGATGTCCCCTACTTATTGGGTAAGATGATTGACTACTAGTCATATTTGCACACCAGCCATATCTGGTTGGGGCGTGCTCTGTTAGCCCTTGGATCTATTGGCCCCAAATCCACCTTCAGTCCAGTTCAGCTCTCACAACCAGATGCATTCATCACGGTTGCCACTGATGGTTATTGCCTGAGCAGGGTTATGGGTGAAGGATCAGTTTGGGGGGCCAAGGGGATTTCACTGCCACTCCCACACATAGTGACCATGTGAAGTGCCATAAGATATCTGCACAGATATCTTATCTTATCACAGATATCTGCCTTGTGGGAAGCCTTGACCTTTCTGGATGAGCAACTGGAGGTCAGGAAGAATGTGTGAGGGCATCTCAAATGACTTCAGGCACCATGGTGTTAGAAATTGAAATAATGCCCTAAATATGGGCGTTTTCATGTGTAAGCTAATCTTCACCCTTAATGTCCCACCTGTAGGAGTGCAGTGCTGGAAGCAGAGTCTTCCTTGGGTACCACCAGGATCTGCCCAGCAGTGGGATGTGACACTATGGCTTCCTTAAGGACCCCTCCAAACAGATGCCTTGCAGGTAGTTTGGGCTGCCAGGTCTGGTGTCTGCTGCTGCTGATCATGTTGGGTGTTTGAATCAGGGCCATGCAATAATCAAAGCTCCTCGAGGGAAAATGAATTTACCTGGGGATTGAACAATGCCAAATCCTCGCCCACCCTGGTAGCAACATAGCCTTTGTCCTCGTATCCCTAAATTAAAAGGGCTCCTGGATTACAATAAAATGCTTAAAATCCAAATCATTACCTCATTCTTTACTGCAAGGATTTTATGCAGAAAACCACATTTGTAAGCATTCACTGGGCAATCTCAGTCACCAAGTGAAAAGGATGCCCACAAGCTCCAATTTTGCCTATGCAGTAAATTCAGTGTGGTCAGGCTGAAGCCAGCGGAGTTAAATCACAGTAAACATTGTCAAGTTAAGGGTCAGTGATCCAAGTTCTGATGACTTTTAAAAACAACTCTTCCAATGTTGCACAGCGGGACAGGAAGGGCTTGTCTTGAGACACTTAGTATACTTTTTCTATCCATGTGCATTATTGTTGTGGATTTCAGGAAGAATTTGAACATTTCATTGACTCACTGACTGTGTGTATCATCTCAGCATCATTCTGACTCCAGCATTCAGCTTGGCCTGCCTGGAGGAGAGATGGAGACAGGCTGTGTTGGGGAGCACTTTCGCAGGAGTGTGTATTTCATGCTTTGACGGGATGCACAGAGCTGATTGGCGCTCAGCATGTTACGGTATGGTGGGAATGAGAGGGTCTGTGGGACCAGAGCAAACATCTGCTCAGACATAAGTACCCTGGGATGTTTACTTGCCTTTTGAGAACATGACGGTTCCCGTGAGAACTTCCTCAAGAATCCCAGGCTACAGGGAGCCTAGTGTCCCCACAGATAGGGAGTGAGGAGAGGAAAAAGGCGAGGGTGAAAACTGGGTGAGCAACTCAGCATCACATCCTTCCACACATCCTTCATCCATTCATGGCCAGCAGCCTTCCACAGGGAATGAATATTTACCTCCCACCACCTTAGCCACCTCTCATCCCATCCAGGTGCAGCATGGTGTGGCTGGGGACCACCGAATGGGACCACGTTCTCCAGCTGAAGTGCCTATGGCCAAAGCCCACCCAGCATCACTGCCTCCATCTTCTGACCAAAAGCACAACTCCTCCCTTGAAAGAGGTTTCCTGTGCTGGAACAAAGCAGCGTTGAGAGGTCTGAAGGCGCAAAGCATATGTGGAGATTATGAGTAGTTCCCACTTACAGGTTTTCTGAAAAAGGTCATAGAAAAATCTGTGACCTCCTTTTCTAGGGTCAGTGTTAACCCAGAAACAAGAGCACCCCCCAGGACGGGGTGGGTGAGGTGGGCGGTGCTGGCCTGTGGCTCTCTGCTAATTGACCAGGAGGTGATTACAGCGCATCGCTATCCCCTGTAAAAGGACTGCTGTCCCTCAGGACACAAGCAGGGCACAGCTGACCTCTCTGAGACTTTCCTCCTGTCCATAAAGTGCTGTAAGTTAGAAATACACTGACAAGACTTTTTCAGCCTGAGAAACACTTAACCAGCTAAACCTTAGCAAAGGGAAGGTAGATAGGGCTGGAGGGAGGCTCTCCCTGCAGCTGGGAGGCTGCCCCTTGCTACACCAACACCAGGAGGCAGCATGGAAGGAGAACAGGGAGGGAGAGATTCTCTGATGCCTGGAAATATTTCTCATCAGTATGAGAACATGTTCCTAGCAACATTTCCAGTCTGCATCAGATGCTCCTTAAGTGCATTGCTTTGCTTTTTATGCTTAAGCACTGCTGTGTTTTCCAGGGCTGAATGAACAAGGATGCCCTGTGCTGAGTTGTCTGCCAGAATGGGACTTCTTTTACCTCCTAAAGACTTTCTTGCTAAATAGCTGACAAAGTCTATAGCAAAGAAAATAAGAGTGTACTTTTCATGTTAACATATCCATGCAAATAATAAACCTGATCCACCCTCAGATCAACTTAGAGGTGCCCTTTTCTGCTCACCAAATTGCTTGCAGATGCTGGGGCTCAGGGCAGTTCAGCTGCTAATGCACCGCCTAGCATTGCCCAGTGCTGCCTTGCTTGCTTGTAACACATTTATTGTCAAGCACCCAGCGCAGAAGCAGCAAGGGTATGAGGCTGCAGCCAGTATTGCATCCCAACATGGGGAGCCAGGTGCTGACTTCGAGGGAGAGAGGAAAAGATGCTTCCCAGGGTTTAGCCCTGGTCTGCAGGGGAGCATTGGACAGCAGGTATATAATGGTGGCATTATACACCTGTGCTGCCTGAATGTGCCCTCCATACCCACACGCTTCAGTTTGTAGCCCTGCCGGTGTGACTGCCTCATTCAGTAAAATATTAATTCTGGGTCTTGCTGTGTGGCATGGCCAAGGGCTGCTCCTGAGCTCAGGCTGTGGAGCAGCATCACTGACACAGCCCAGCCCTGCGTGCTTTCCCCAGAATGGCTCCAGCCCCTCAGTTGTGTTAAACCTTAGGCTACAGTGGGTTAACCTGGGATTAAAGCACCTGTCCCACTGCTATGGTCTCCTGTTTCCATCGGTGTCATTTGGAGCCACTTGAATTAAGGTGCCTCATTGAAACATCTTAACTTGGAGCTGAATCCCAGCCAAGGAGCCAAAGGCTTGAATTCATCCTGGAGGTCACAAGCAGGCATGGGACCAAGAAGCATTTTAACATAGAGGGGGAAAGGGAGTTTCTGTTCCTCAGGAAGTTTTTTCATTTTACTACAAATTCATGAATTCTTCAAGCTGACAGAAAAGGGGAAAGTGAGGACAACTAATTGTAAAGCCAGGAAAGCTTTTTAAAGTTTTAAGATCATTTTTATTTAAAAAACAAATGCAAACTTTTCACTTTTGGAGGATAGAGGACATCTTGTTTCCATTAGGAGTCAACTCTATCCTAAAACAAAGTGTTTCACTGTGGGGTGAAAGTAACAGATATTCAAGGAATTGTTTAGATTTGTGTGTTTGTTGTTGTTGCTGTTATTGTTGTTGCTGTTGTTGTGTTGTTTTGTTTTTCCCCAGGGAAAAAAGGTAGGAAAATGTGGGATTTTTCTAAAATTTACATGGAACAAACTCTTGGTTTGACAGCAGCTCAGATACCACCACATACTCATCCAGGTCTGCTTTAAATAAAGGACTCCTGAGATTTCCTAAGTGCTCAAATTAAAATGGATGAATGAATATGGGGGAATAAGAGCTTCTGATGGAAGTAGCGACATGCATGTCCCTAAGAGTGCACCAGCGAGACAAGGTAGCGGATGTGACCAAGCTGTTGTATTCCCATGGCTGGCTGCAACCAGATAGTAGTGGTCAGCAAAGAAAAAGAGAGTAAAGCAAACACCCTTCCATAATAAATAAATAAATAAATAAATAAAATAATAATAATAAAAAGTATATATATGCATATATGTATATATATAGCCATTTAAATTGGCAAAACTTGCAAATGATATGAAGCAGAGGAAGGGGCAGAGAGGATAGCTTGATGCCAGGGCTCAGAGCTGAACCCAGGAGCTAGGGCAATTCAAGCACTTCCTCCAAAAACGACAGCTCTGGACATGCTTTTTCTCCAGCTTTGGCACTGAGGTGCAATTCTATTTCATGTCTTGCCCAGCAGGTTACAATGTGGTGGTTTGAAGAAAATAGAAGCATCATGAAAGGGATGCTAAAAATGGGAACCAGACCAGGAATTGAAATGAGGAAGGAGAAGTGAGAGCCTCCCCCTGTCAAAAAAAATAATCTCCATGAAGCTGAATAAAGACAAGAAAAAACACGTGTTGGCTGGAAACATGCGTAGCAGCTCTTCCTTTGGCAGCAAAGCGCCTGGCTCTGCACAAGAGCCCACTCTGCGGAGGAGAGCTGGGAACAAGAACATAGCCACGCAGCCTCCAGACCCTCCGGACACCCACCCAGGTCTGTGCATCCCATATGGGAAAAGCAAGGGCAAGGGTGTATGAAGGACACCCCACCAGCAAAACCAGTGGGGAAAACATGAACAAGAAGAGAAAAACCCAAGCACTGTGAGGAACTACCCGGTACCAAGCCCCACAGACACACAGATGTACCAGTGGGGTACAGGTGGGAAGAGCTTCTTGAAGAAGGGCAATCCCATGGCTCACCGGAGGAGGGTCCAAGGCAGCCCACTGGGCTGGAAGGAGATGTACCAGGAGGACCCACACCCCACCAGAGGTCCTATAGCTCAGAGGGACCCAGCTGCATCTTTGTAAGGAGCAAAATAAGCAAGGCCAAGGAGGCACCGTCCCCAGGGCAGGGAGTTCCATACCAAGGATGGGCCTTATGAGACCTTCACCATGGTATACCAGGTGGTGCAGGTTCCCCGATAAGAGTAGGGACAGAGTGGGCTAAAAACCCACCCTGAAAGGTGGCCCAGGCTGCTTGTCTCTGCAAGAGGCTGTGCTTTCTCCTCTCCATGGTCACAGTGTCTGGATGACCAGAGAGGTAGGCAGAGCAAACACAAACATGAAGGTGACACAGGATCCCTCCTGGCAGCCACTGTCCTTGGGTGGTGAAAAGTGGTGATTCTGTTGGGATCCAGCTCCCCTTCAGACCCTGACCCATGCATCCAGATTTCCTCATGGCCTCCACCTCCCTCTGCTGTCAAAACAGAGAGAAAAGCCCTGAGAGGTGACTCAGGATATATGACTAAGGTTTTTACCCCTGAATCACCTTCTGGAGAAACCTGTCCCTCTCCATGGACCAGAAGGATCCCAAGCTCTCAGCCTGGGCTCTCTCTCTTGGGCCATCAGCCTCTGGGCCTCTCCTCCTCCATGGACAGAGGCAGGCACTGCCATGGGGATCTGCTGAGCAGAGGAGGGGTGACTAACCCTCTGGATGTGCCTCTGTGTATTTCTGGGCGAAGCCCAGGTGACCAGGCAGCCTGAGTAGCCCTTTGCCACATAGACCTGGGACCAGGCTGGCCAGAAAGCCCTGCACAGCACTGGGCAAATGAGATGCTGATAAGATGCTCAGAATTTTCACCTGCTGAGAGTAACGAAAAGTCCTGCCTTTGCCCAGGAGCCAGCAGAATCAATCAGACCCATCTATATTTCTTCCTGTTACATTTTGTCTGTCTTGCGCTTGCAATAATAACCAAGAGGGCCTTGATCCATACCTTACTTTCAGTCATCGAGTTCACAAAATCTGGAACAAATCTGTCCCCAGGTCAAAGCCAGCTGCAGTGTCACCAGCCTCTGCCCCTTGTGTCCCCAGCCAGGTAGCCGCAAAAGAAAAAAAGAGAGAAAGAGAGTTTAAGAAGCATCTACTTTCCCCTACTTTTCATTCATCTTCTCTATTTTGTACCTGGGAAAAGAGAACCAAAGAGAAAGCAAGTGTCACTCCTATCTGTGGTCTCCCAGCATGTCACTTGTGAGCCAGGAGTGGGACGAGGGTGATTCAGAGGGCCCAGTTTCCTGCCCTAAGGGTTGAGGAAAACTGGAGATGGTTTTTTCAAGGTTTCAAAAATGGGATAGTAAAGTTCAGTATTTCAGCCCAATTTTAGAGACGGGGAAACTGAGGCAAAGCTTTCTATCTACACAAAATCCCACCAGCAACCTAATTCAGATGCACACCTTCACCCTTCTCTTCTGTTTCCCCATCTCACACTTGGAAACAGCTGTGGGCTTATTTCATCCCCATAACGATGTCAGGAGATGTTACTTTGGTTTCTAAGTGACAGCAGCGAGCACATGCTCAAAATCAGAGAACACAAGGAGCACAAAACACGCAACCCCCAACACATGCTGAAATCCTTTTTTCTTTTACAGTACCACTATGTTAATTAAAAAAAAAAAAAAAANAAAAGTCCTAATTCTGGAAGTGTCCCATCCCTCCACAAGATTTAAACTTGCACTACCCAAGCTGCTGTCTGCATGGCACTGGTGACAAGCAGCCAGGCAGCCTGGCTACGGCAGGGTGGGTAGCTCAGACAAGCCAAGGGCAGTTCTGCAGCCCTGCAGGCACCAACCCGGCTTGCATCCTCACAGCTAAACTCCATTCAGGATGGCCTTATCCACCTCTGCCCTGGGGCTCAGCCTTGGCCCCAGCTCTGGCTCAAGCTAAGAGTTTCAGGTAAAGAGATGAGAGTTGAGAAATCTGTGCTCCAGTGCCCAGGAACATCACCATTTGCTTTTACTGTGCGTTTCTGCAGGCATCAGTGCTGCTGGTCGTACCCACGGCCCAGTCCAGGCAGCCTGATAAGTGCTACAAAATGCCCAGCGGCATGAGCTGAGGGCTCGCTATGAGACTCACAGCCACGTCAAGAAAACAATTTTCCTGGTCTGAGTGGTGGAGACCCCTCCACCGTGTCTGGCAGAGGATGCAGACCTCTGCCACCGCCTCACCAAACGTCCCCTTTCAAGTCTCCTCACTTCACTTCCCATTTGCAAAGTGCTTTGAGATCCACAGACAAAAAGGCCAAGTGAGGAGGCTCGGATGCCTTTCCTTGCTTGCACAACTCTGATGGGACCGGCCGCACAAACAGTGAAAGCATCCACACCGAGGGCTCGATGGGGACTTCCAATGCAAAGCAGCACAGTTCAGCCACCTAAAAACAGCAATTAAAAAAGAGAACTAAAGTAAAGCAGAATCAATTTCCAGCAGCCCACAGCCCAGGCAGGCAGGGCAGGAGCTGGCAGCCGGGCCGGGTACCACCGCCAGCTGGTGCTGCATCCCCGCATCCCACCCCCAGCGGCTTTAGGGCTGCTGCTTCCCAACCTCAAGCCCCTTCCCTCACGGTCTGAGTTCTTCTGTCTCTGTCTCTCCTCCGCCGGTAGTTTTTACATCACCGACACAGATTTCCTGTGAATCAGCACCAGCAGATAAGAACGAAGTAGCTGGAAGAAGGAGATGAGCTCAACGTGGGTAGAAAATGGAAGTTTTGGGTCTCTGTTGTGAAGCCAGAGTGTTTGCCAAGGCTGGCTGTGGCTGTGGCAGAGGAAGCTGCCCCGGCTGGAGTACATCTCCGTGCTTGTCCTTCTCAGGCTGTATCCTGCCTGAGAAACCCTGCTTGCTCCCCTGGCTGAAGATGACCATGAAGTGAGATGTACAGCTGGTCCTGCTCAGCATGGGAGCGCAGCGTGGGAAGGGGCAGAAGGAGCATCCATCCTTTAAAACCTGCTTCTGGGGCATCCATCCTGCCCGACAAGTGTTTGCAGGAGTGCTGGAGGCACGGGTGGGAATGGGTTATTGCATCCAGCCCCTGCCTTGCAAGTGGGAGCTGTGCCTGCCTGTGTTGTGTGCTACGGCTGGGGGGCTCCTTCCCAAGGAAAGGAGCAGAGCAACAGCCGAGGAGCTGCTCGCATCCATGTGTTTCACAAGGAAAATTCAGGTAGCTTTGCTGACATGCGGTCACCTCCGGGCTGGAAGGGAAGAACAGCCCAGCGCAGGAAACAGCCAAGTTTGCCCAGAGTCAGCACAGAAGGAGGACCCCCCCCCCCCAAACACCAACTTCTTGTAATGAGGACTTGGAGATGTGGAGAAATCTCAGCTTGTGGTGGGCAGTTCCAGCAACCCCCTTCAATCCCTGTAGATTTTTTAGTCCCTTGGCCTTTGGTTTCAATACAATTAACTGAGCTTCCCTGGGCTTTTATATATAATTTTCTCTGCATGACAACTTACCACACCAATTTTGTTTATTATTATTATTATTATTCCCTGTTGGCCTTTACAGTGACTTCTCCATTGCTGTCTTATCAGGTTGAGCCCTCACGAAGGAAGACACGGGCTTTCATCTAAAGGAGAGTAACTCAAACCAGCACAGGTACTTCCCCATGGTCTCCAGCTCCCAGGAGCCCTGGCAGTCAGGGAAAGCTGGAGGCAATGGCCAGGAGGACCACTGACGATGCTTCTCCTTGTGAACGCCATCTGGTCCCCCACCTCTGAAGAACTGTGTGGTGGAGCAGATGGCCATGATGATGATGGAGCTTTTGGAGGTAGAGGATGTTCTCAGTCATCCCCAGCAGAAGTCACACATTTACACGATTTGTGGGGACAGTTTTAAGCACAAGGGTGTCCTGGCAGCCCACCAGAAGTCCCACAAGCAGGAGATGGAGGCCGAAGGCTGTGAGAAGGAGGGAGATGCTGACCGGGCTGGAGAGCTGCAGGACCAAGAGGCCATCAGAGCTGGAGGGGAGGCCAATGGGGAAGGCCACAGCAAGCACAGCACACAGAGGTATCCCAAGAGAGGGGAGAAGCCCCATGCCTGCACCGAGTGTGAGAAGAGCTTCAAGATGAAGGTAGACCTCACCAAACACATTTGGATTCACACAGGCAAGAGGCCATTCCCCTGCACAGACTGTGGCAAGAGGTTCTTCACCAAATCACTCCCCTGGGAGCTTCTCATGGCATTCAGTGGGAGCCAGGAGTGAAAAACATGCAAGGATCTGGACTTCAGCAAGCAGCAAGCCCTGAATCAAGCCTCAGTTAAAACTGGCTTCAAAAATGTGGGATTTAAATACTTATTGTAGCTTCATTTTGATTTCTGATATGTGACCCTATTTCACGAGGGGTTTCATTTGGCTAACAGGGGGGCAGAGAAGCTCCTTTTTTTTTAAAGCAAGAAAATGAAATCTGTGATTTCGGATACATTCACATGATTCCAAGAGATAGAGCTTTTTTTTTTTTTTTTTTTTTTTTTTTTTAAAAAAAGAANTTTTTTTTTTTTTAGAAAAAGGACCAAAGGAACCCACCAAATATTATGAGACTATATCAGACATCACTGACTTCCCAGCAGGAGCTGGAGCAGACCAGCATCGTCCCCAGCCCTTCTGCCACCAACACCAACACCAGCCATCCTGCGGGCACGTGCACACCACGGGGTCTGCTACCGTGGGAAACTTGCAGCCAGAAAAAAGGGAGGATGACATGGCCAAAGGGCTCGGAGCTGGGGACCGGGAGAAGGGCCACCGAGGTCAGTAGGGCTCCTCGTGGAGGGCAAATACCCACCCACGCAGCCCCATTTGCATCAGCCACAATAAGAGCCCTGGCTGGGAACCAGCGCAAGGTTTATATCAAAGCCTTGTTGCTAATTTAGGGTAACATCATGCATAGCTCGATTGCGTGGGGTAATCTCTGGGCTCATTTATTATGGAGCTGAGGGCATTTGCTGCAGGACCACAGTTTGAGCCGTCCCGCTGCAGCGCCCGCTGGTCTGTGCCGACGTGTTTGCAGCCGTGAGCACAGCGTGGCACCAGCAGAAGGTGCATTTAATTGCTTTGCCAAAAGGCAGACGTGAGGCTGCTCCTGGCATCCCACCCCCCAGCAGCTAGGGGTTGGCAGAGGCTGCCCCCTCCGTGGGTGTGGGTGAGCCTCCCCACACCTGGTGTGGAAAATCTGGCCATATGGGATGGAGCTGGGCTGTCCCATAGGACCTCTCTGACCCAGCTTAGTGACTTGGAGGCCACCTCCAAGGCCACCTTGCCCAGCCAACTTGCTGTTGAGCTTGGTTTTGGGGGAATAGAAGGAAAAGTTTTGCTCAGCAATCGCTTACAATGTCGTTTCAGACATGCTAGAGGTGTTCAGCTGCTTCTACATCCTGGGAATTACTATCAGAGCTTGGCTCAGCAACACCAGAAGGTGGTTCACCACCTCCCCACGGCCAGGAGCTCCCCGTGGTGAAAGCAGCACCCTCCACCCTCCCACCCCCTCCTTATCAGCTGGGTTTTGCCTTTGAGATTGCACAAAGGCCATGGAGCGATGGCAGAAGCCAAAGGAAGGCTCCATACAGTGCCATTAGCTTGCTCAAATGGGGCCAGGCCGTCTTCAAAACCCACATGGTCTCTAGATTAGCGTAATGGATAGCTGCACTAAATCAGGGACCGTTTTCATTTTGTTCTTTTTTTGTTTTTCTTTTTTCCCCAGCAGATCTGTTTGATTTTGAATGTTTCCTTCAATGTTTCTGTTCTTTTAATCCTGCCTTTCTATTCCACTGGTGGTAAATTCATCAGCCCTAAATAAGTGGACTGATAACAGACCATGATAATAGTACACTGAACTATTACAAGAGAAGCAGGGAATTAAATCACTCACTAGAAAACAGGCCATGGTGGAAGACTGCTGTTTCCTGAAAGCTTTGTGTCCTTTCAAGCTGGTTTTATTCTTGTGCAAGATGTTCTGCCCTGGTTAGGTGACCGGTTTTCCAGCCAGGGGGATTATGAGCAATGAGTAACAGACCATGTTACTAGAGCATGGAAACAAGCAGAAAAGGCTTTGCCCAAGCATCTTTCAAATCAGATGCAGGAGAACAAATAACAGAACATGACCGCAGCAGCTCGGTGTTTATGAGCTGTGGCTGGGATCCTACAGAAGTTTGACTGCTGTAGGGTGAATGCAGCTGAATTCTTAATCTCCCCTGCAAATGTTCCCAATATCAAGTAAGAACGTAAAAGAAATTGGGGATATTTCTATTCTTAACTGCCTCAGTGGTTGCGGGAGCTCTGCAGGCTGCAAGGGCTGGTTTTATATCCCCTGAATTCAGGGTCTATAGCACAGATGTAAACATCTGAGCTGGTCACCCCCATTTACAATCAAAGGAGAAAAACGGGGAGAAAATGATTTATCTGCCCTGCTTAGGCATCCACTCTGGGGTGAGACTCCAGGACTTCATTGACTCTCCTGGCTTAATCTCCACGGGCTGCAAAGCAGAGCCAGCTTGGAGGGAGACATCCCCATCGTGAGGGTTTTAGCCCACAGCAGCCAATCTGACTGGGAAGAGAGCAGCGGCTGTAGGGATACAGGCAGGGATACAGGGATACAGGGATACAGGCCACTGATTATAAGACATAATTGGGGTCAGCACTGCAGATGCCTCTGTCACAAAAACATCCCATCCCTAAATGTCCTCCCCAGGGAGTGAGCTGGTGGGGATGGCAGGGCAGCGGAAGGCTGGTAGGGCTCACACGGAGGGAGATGATTATTTCCTAGCTATATTTTTTTGCTACTTTGTTCTTATTTATTGCTAGGCAGAAGGTAGCTGTGCAGAAGATGGAGGAACTAGCAGGAGTTGCGGACACCCACTGAAATGTTAACATGATCCAATGTTATTTACTGTTCTTCACTAAGTTCCTTCTTACAAAGCAAAATAATTACATTTTGCAATTGCCCTTCCTTTTAAAATCACACACCAGCACAAAACTGCTGTATAGGATCCTCCAGCTATGAGAGCCACTTCTTTCCCTTTGATTATTTCTGTATTTCCTCTGATTTGCAGATGCTTTGCCCCTATTTTTCTAATAAAAAGCCGTACTAAACAAAGCCACGGCCCAGTGCTGCTGCATTCAGATCATCCCAAAGGGGACGGAGGTGGGAGGTGAGGACCTGGGGCAGGGGCACCCCCTGGGCACCAGGACTCCAGCAGCCTCACCTGGACACAACCCTTCACCCCACGGCAGGTCTGAACAGGGGTTGGAGTGAGGCTGAGCTTTCACTGTATGAAACGATGAGAAGGAATTTAACTTTCCAAGTCCCTCTGCAAACATTTGGAAAAGCTCGCGCAGGGTCCTTAACTCATCTTGGTGTGTATCAGCCTACAGAACTCAGCCGTAACAGAGGCAAAAAACAAGTGAAAACTGTGGCTGATGAGAAATCTCGTCTCCAAGCATCAGTGCGTCCTGGTTCTCCGCTCCTCACATCATTGCTGTTTGCTCGTGATGATAGCCTTGCAAACGGGAGGACAAGCAGCAGGACAGCAAACGATTGTGAGGTCTTTCTTGCTCGTGTTCACACGTTGCATCATGAGCATCGTGCTCGTTGCATCATGAGCATCCTAAAACCACACCTCTCCGTGCCAGCCCAGCGCTGTGTTTCTTGGCACACGAGAAGATGCTTTTTTAAGAAGCGGGAGGTAGACTTGGTGGAAAAAACACAAAATATGCTTATTAGACAAATCTCCCGCTGGTGTGCTCTGCTGGACCCCAGGCACTTCTGGTCCCCTCCCGTGGTTGGCCACAGACCTGAATGTGGCTCTGTGGTTTGTGATGGCACCCGGGCTACATGGTCGGGGACCTCTCTGAGCTGGCTGTGTCACGGTGGCACAGCGGGATGCCTCTTCCCGATGTCCCTAAGCTATTTTCTGAGCAATTCTCTCCAAGCAGGTCAATTGCCAGATCATTCGACCACCACCTCCATCAAGCCCCGGTTCTGTTTGTGCCAAAAAGCCGATCAAGATTTGTTCCTTCCCTCCTACAGAGAGACATTTGTTATTCAGAACAAAATATTATGTTGCTGTGTTATTTAATCATGTCAAAATTCATAGGCAGCATCTGTGCAGAAGATAAAATGTTTCGGGACAGTTTAGTCCTTTTCTTATCTGAGTGATTACGGTTATGTAAAGACTTTTCTTTCAAACATGGAGATGGAGTTTCATAAGCGAGAGACCAAAATAGTGCCAAGTAGCCAGCCATCTCCCCTTGATCACGCTGGATTAGTACAATTAATCTGTAGGCATTAGTGGCCAGCAGGGCTTTGCCTGGAGGATGTAATATATATTTATTATTTCATATCTGATTTCCCACAAGAGGCAGAAAATTCAATCGTGGGCTTTTCTTCTCCCTGTTGTATTTTTGCAGATGGGGTTGCGGGATTTGGAAAATTACTGAGGGGCTCCCGATTGGAGGGTGGGACAGGCAGCAAAGGGGGGGACGAGACTCCTGCTCCTTCGTACATCTTCCGAGAGCGATGTCAGCAGGAATTGCCCGTTCGGTGACAGCAAACAGGCAGGAGAGCTCAGGCAGGCCCTGCGGGGGCTGCTGGCAGGGAGGCAAACACCAGCCCCAACAATACCGCTATTCCCTCCTAACACCGCAGGAAACTAAAGCTCAGAAATATGGGGTTATTTACCTGGGAGAGAATCAGGGATATGTATTCTCTGGCTCCCTTTCAGTCGCTGGAACAGTGTCGTGTAAATTGCCTTTTGCTAACATGAAGCCCTTGGAGAAAGAGCAGAGCTTTGCTCGGTTCCTGAAATGAAAACCTAAAAGGAAAGTGCATGCTAAGCATTGTTTCCTTTGGGTTCTTGGAAATAGGTGCTGAGGGTTTCTCAATGTGCATTCATTGCCGCATGTCTTCCAAATTTATAAGCAAAGACGTAGAGGCTTGGTGTGAAGCAGCCCCTGCTTAACCTGACTGCAGATCACTTGGCTTAACTGCCCCTCTTGGCTCCGGGTCGCTTAAATTGGGCACGGACGGATGTGGCTGGGTGGTGGATGATGGATGCGTGGGTCGGGCTCTGTGCTGGCTGCTGGGAAAGAGGACACCTGGTTACGGCTCTGGTTCTTCCCGCATCTCCCAACATCAGGAAGACCACACGTGGGCCTTCACAGAGCAGTGGCCATCGGGATGCAAAGGGGGGAGAGGAAGAACAGCACCAACACACAGGGATCTTGCCTCCCAGTACTTATTTTGAAGCTGTCATCTGTCAGTTTTATTGAATATTCACCGGTTCTTGTATTAGAAGAGAAAAGGAACAGCTATTTTCTTCTGCCCTTCTTCACACGCTTCCCAAAAGTAGGGAATGCCGTGCAAATCCAGAGCTAGAGTCCCGGCGATGCAAGCCGAATCGCTATTTAGAAAGGACCAACAGGCTTTGTCAGAGCTTTTCATTTTTCACAGCTTTATGAAACAAATGAGCGATGTTCTCCCAGCCGCTCGCAGGGCAGATAGCTGCAGATTACAGCAGAAAGCGGAGCGTCACTTGATCGGCTCAGATAGGAACATGGAAATGAGGGTGGCAGAGCGATGCGGAGTTAGATTGAGATTCAGCACGCCCGCTTATAAATACTTAACTCTGCCTATCTGGCGCAGGAGGTGAAGCACAGGTCACGGCCAAGATAGGAATCAAAAAGGTTTAAGCTGAATTTCCAAAGTACATCTGTTGGATCTGTCTTCGTTAGCACAAGCCCTGCCCCTTCAGCCTTTTGTGTTGGGGATTTTTGCAAGGCGCGGGCTAGGCGAGGCGCACACCTTCAGCCATCGGCTGTGCTCCCCTGCCCGGTGTCCCCATCCATCAGCAGAGCAAAGCAGGCAGCTTTGTGGTCCCTGTTCACAATTCCTGCCTAAAAGTGAGACAAATTGGGCCCCAGACTCTGCTGATCATGGAGGCTGCACAGGAGGCTGCAACCATCCATGCTGGAAATTAATTGCATTTAATCACATGGATCTCCCCAGCTCCATCAGCTCATGGGGATGGGGATCCAAACTTCACTCGTACACCCCAGCTGTGCGCTGCCCTAAAGACGAACTACCACGTACCACACTTCCAAGACTTTCTTAGAGTCACCATCTCACTTGCATTAAAATCTGGGCTTCAGCAGCATTTCCAGCCTTTGAAATAACAACGAGCGTTAGAGCAATGCAGTGCTGGATGACCGGGGCTGCACCACAGCTGAAACCCAAGAGTTAAAAATAAATACTGCAGTTTCAGTGTGCAAATACCTTCCTTGTGCTTGCTATTTTCTGCCTGACAGCACCCTCTTCTGGGAGGCGGGTGCTGCTTGCTGAAGGGTGCACCCTGCCCAGCTCGCATCAGCTTCTCGGTGAATTTAAGCAGGGTGGCACCGGACAGTCTGGTCTGCCCTTTTTGAGTCCCCTTTGAAGCAGTCCCAGCTTTTTTTTATGTTCTCGCTTGAAACACAGATGAGCGCACACCCTTTAGAAACCACGCACACGTTAGGACAAGAACACGCGTGTCCAGCTGGCTGCCTCCCGTAACGACACGGGCTGTGAGCTCGGGAGGGAATGGAGCAGCTCAGCCTCCTGGGGGGGACCAGGCAGCACCAGGGCCCTCACTGCCTCCCCTGTGAAGGCAAAGTGGCAAACGCAAGACACAATTTGTTAATTAGCTCCCCGGTGATGGCTTCCCACTTGTGGCTGTGAACTTGTACCTGTTCTTACACGAAGGAAACGGTGCTGCTGCCTGTGCTGGCAGTGTGAGGGTGCGTAATTACCTTTTTCAAGCATGCAGAGCAGCAGGGGCTTGCGAGATGGACAGAGAGGAGTCGACCCCAGTTTCCAGCCACTAGTCGTGCAATATCGGGTGGTGGGAACAGCTCAGAGTGCGTCTGACTCCTGCTTAGAGACAGGCACGTCCCTCGGAGCAGCCCGAAATCCAGGTCATGTCCCGGGCTCCGTTTGGATCCTCTGCAATGGGGACACCCCAAAGCACTGCTTGCTTTAGAAAGCCCTGCCGGCCCGTCATACTCCTCTCCCTGCCCGCTGGCTGGGTTCGTACAGTGCCTTGGCTGGTCTGCTCCACGCTTCACTCTGAATAACAACCAGGCTTCATTTATTGCATTAGCTCTATGCAAAAAGATGATAACCCTCATTTGCCCGAGCACAGGGGAAACTGAGGCTAAGAAAGCATCCTGGCAGGGATCCACGGGCGCAGACCCCCGCAGCTTACATTCCACAGGTATTTGGAGCAGAAGAGAAACACCCCGCTCCATGTTGGACACCTCTTTCCATCAGCCCCTCCCAAGCACAAGACCGACCCATAAAACTGCAAGTTTAACTCAAGGAGACAGTTTGGGGAGGAAAAGGAAGATTGAAAGCGGGGACTGCACACCTGCTGTCACCACCAGGATGAACTCAACCAAGCAACCAAACCCAGCAAAACAAAACGAAAGCAGCAGCGTGGTGATTTTTGGCACGCTGAAACTCCCACCCTCAGTGCCTGTGCCTGCTCCTCCCTCTCCAATGCCCCCAGTCCATCTGCTTCTGCAGAAGTTTAATTAAAGGAAATTATTCAGAAAAGTTCACTAATTATTGTTTGCCTGCCAATCTGGAGAAGGTTTCAGCTGCTAGCACAGAGAAAGCAGCTTCTAGTCACGAGACAATTGATGTTTTCAAGCATCCTCTGCTGCATTCCCTTTTAAAGCCTTTCCTTGCTGAGCACCAGACCGGCTTATGCGAGGCTCTAAGGCAGCCACAGCCTCTCAGAGGAGGTTCATGCACCTGCAGCTGGCAAGTGCCAGCAGCAGCAGGCGCCTCGTTTACACCAAGGCCAAAGAAAGGCTTGGATCAGCCCTCAGGTTTAGCTATCAGGGACAGACCAGCAAGGGCAGGCAGGTAAATCGCAACCTGCAGCTACGCTGCTCACATGATGGCTGAACACCGCGCCTGCTGCCGGGGCTCCCCGAGCTGCACGGTGCCTGCTCTCCCAGCCCAGGCCATCGCCTACCACAGCAGATCTCCAGCTTGGAGCAGGAGAACTGGTCTGGGTCACGCAGGGTTGAGCGCTGCCCAGACACGAGGGTGCCATTCCCCTCTCCAGCTGCAGTAAGGCATGCAGCACATAGGTTTGAATTCCTCCAGTGCCCGTGGAAGTCAAGGGGTACCCGGGTTCTTTTCTCACCTGCTTAGGGCAGCCTCGGTCCCTGCTGCCAGAAGACATTTAATGGGAAAGAAGTGATCCTGCCAGTGCTCCTGCTCTCCACACTCTTAGCTGCTCGCTCCCTCAGCCCAGCAAACCAACCATGCCAAGCAAGAACCAGAACTGGGTTTTCCACCCCCTCTCTGTTCACCTGCAGGCAAACGCTCCTAATTCTGCAGAACATCGTTAAACACCCACAGCCAAAAGAAAGCGCTGAACTCATCTCTTACGGTAGCCACTTGGAGCACTGCACAATGGTGAGAGGACTGACGCATTGATCGTCCCTTTATGAAGGAGGCCAGACAGCTTGCACCATCTCACACAAGCATCCAAGGTGATTGGAATCGATGACGGGGTGGTGTGGTCCCTGCCTTCTTGAGGGGCTGTAATAAATCTGTCATACCCACAAGTCATAACCAGCATTACAAAAAAAAAAAAAAGACGACATTTCTGGAGAAAGTACAAGGCTGCACGAACACAGAGAAGCAGGCATATATAACGGCGTTTTTATTAATAATACCTTTAACTTGGACTGCAATTATTTCAGTTTTTAAAGTTAAATTCGGGCAATTGAGGAAAAAAAAGCAAATAGTCCTTGTGTGCACAAACAATGCAGTTTTGAATAATACATGATAAGTTTATTTCATATTAACATGAACAGTAAAAAGTGGACATGTGATGGGGTTTTATTTCAGTTCCTTTTCTTTATTCCTCTATTGTGTCCTTTTTGCCAGTCTCTTGTCCCTCAAATTGTGGATACTTTGCCTCCACATCAGCCCAAGTTAGATAACCGTTGGCCAGGTCACGAATGATGGCAGGAAGTTCAGAGACCTGCAGACAAAGTCACAAAGACGTATGAAACACGAAGCTATCAGAATCTATTTGCTCTGCTGGATACTTGGGAAACATGGGTAATTTTTACAACAGCAACAGATCAAGTGCAAGACTGTTATCTTCCCGTGTGATCATTTTATGGGAGAAAAACCACTAGCTAATAGGACATCTTAAATCACAGTCTGTGCCATCTCAGCAAAGATTGCTCAGTTATTCAGGGTGACCCATGAGGGAAATGCAACTGTCACTGTGGTGGGCCACAGCAAGATTCATCCCTGGGAATGTTATGTTACGGTTTTGGAAGGGAAAGAAAATAGTATACACATCCAAAAGATGCTGTAAGCCAAGACTTAGCCAGGCCTTATTTACTGTAAGCCCAGAACAAAAGGAGCTGTCAGTTGCTTTGCTTTTTCTTTGCTCCTCACAGTACACTGTCACAGTGGGAAGGATCAGCTAGAGAAACTAGAGAATTTGCAGAAAATGGGGGATGACAAAGTTTTTCCTCTGCTACACGGCAGTGAGAGGTTATCCAGGTGATACAGAGACAGATGGGTGCCCGAGGAGCCGGCTCTGCCTGTTACACTGAACCGAACCCACATCCAGCTCAGGAGCCCCAAGGAGTGCAGGTGCTTTTGTACTGAGCACAGCTAGAACTGCTCAGCCTGGCAGATCAGCGCTACCTCCTGCTCCTGCAGGAGCCAAACCGGGTTCCTGGTGGGACCCAGCGAGGGAAGGGCACAAAAGAGACGCTGAGATGGCACATCCACGGCTCTGAGCAGGTTTTGCTCAAAGGTAATGAGACCACTACAGAGATTTGCAATTCCAGTCTCTAGCAGAGCATGCTTAGGGCAGGCACGGCTTTAGGGCAATGGCTCACCAGCTTCAGTGCTGCTGCATAGGCAACACTGGTAGGAAGCAAGCTTTGAGGAACTGTGCTCGTGTTGTTCTCTGTCGGACAGACTGCAGCAGGCACAATTCTCCTGCTTTTTGGTGCCTGTAGATTCAGGGAAGCCCTGCCCTCAAAAACCAAGTAAATGCATTTACTCCGCAGCCCCTGCTCAGAAAGAGACGCTCCAAAGAGCAGTGCAATCAGCCTAAAGCATGGCTTTCAAGTAAGAACACCACCTGTGCATCCCAGGAAACGAAAGCCTCTCCTGACTTTAGCAGCAGGGCCTGCATCTTCTTTTTGACCGGTATGTCTTCCCCAGGGATTTCTCAGAACAGCTAAAATTGCCTCCAAGAGCTGGAGACAGCTCCCACACAGACCAGAAAGATTGCTGGATCAGATACAGCAGCTAAAGCTCTCCCCTGTCCCACAAGAACCAGACTTGGCTCAGTCAGCAGCCAAACCCGTCTGCCTGCCCTTTACCTCAGCTCGGATCTGGCGCATCGAGTCCCGGTCTCTCAGGGTGGCGGTGTGAGGCGTCCGGTTAACGGTGTCAAAGTCGATCGTGATCCCGAAGGCCACGCCAACCTCGTCGGTCCTGGCGTAGCGCCGGCCAATGGATCCAGAGGAATCATCCACCTTGTGAGAGATGCCATTCCTGGTGAGCGCTTCAGCTGCAATAAGCGGAGAAGGGGGAATCACCAGGACTCATTAATACTCAGCAGACAACGTGTTCCTAGCAGAGGCTTCCCAAATCTTCGTGGCACTACCTGAAGTGAGGCACCATGTGTCCTGCTCTCACGCAGTGTCACAGACCCTCATTTTTGTTTTGACAGGAGACTCTAGGCTCCAGTCCCTGCCAGCACCACCAACTCAACCCCACCCCACAAGTACACTGCTACTTGCACAGCATCACTTGACCCTCACCCAAAGGGCAATACAAACAGAAAATTCACTGACTTCAACTTGTCATTACAGTCCCACAACTCTGCTTTAACTCAAGAACAGCGTTACACGTGTGCAGGGGCACGGAGGTGAGATCCCAAGCAGAGCCTGATGCAGACAGCAAAAGGCACTGACAGGCAGCCCGTGTTCCTACCCTTCATGCATTCACCTTTAGATGGTACGAGCGGCGACTGTGATAGAATGCTTGGAGACTCAGCAGATCTGGGATTGATTCAGAACTTTGCTGGCCAACAAGAGCCAAGAAAATAACTTAGTTCAAAAAACTAATACATGAAACATTGCTTCTGAAAGCTTCTCCCAGGCAGTGGGAAAGATTTCTTTTTGACACAATAGGAAAAAAAGAAATGGCTTTTACACTGTAAACCAACTCATGGAAGGGCCGGGAGTTTGCTTCTTGAGGCTAGACTGAAGAGTGTAACAGACACCCAAAGCTGACTGATACCAGCCGTTTTAGTTTGACGGCTCTCCCTTTGCACACGTGAGACCCACATGATCCCAATGTTATTTTTTCCCCTCTGGCACTGAGGAGAAACCTCTCTTCTCAATGCACACCACCACTGGACCCACAGTGCTGTTTTTCCACTTACATAATTCCTTGACGAAAGGCATGAATTCCTGATTCTGGCTTAGAGGAAGAACAGAGCACTTGAACGGTGCTACAACAGCTGGGAAGCTGAAGAACTAAGGAAAAATAGAAAAAGCACAAATAAATACAAGTTTCACGGTTAGATCAGATTCTTAGGAGGTGAGAATAAGTTCTGACTGAGGTTGGAGGCAGGGTGACTGCTCCAGGGGAGAGGCTGTCCTCCTGTAAGCTACCAGCATTCGGGGTTCCAGCAGTAACACCTCACGCGACTAGAGACAGACCGATTTCCTCCAGCTGTCCCCCACTCCCCCTTCCCTCCTGACTGCCAACTGTGACCTCCCACCAGAAGAGAGGTCTACCAGAGCTCTCCCTGAAGAAAGTGATCCTCATCTGAATTACAGAAAAAAATGAAGGGTAGAGGAGTCTTTCCAGGAGATTTAGTCTTACATACAGTCTAAAGGGAAGAGTTCTAACAATCATCTCACTCCCTAATTCCCACAGAGACTTGGCATACACAGGGAATATATGCAGCTCAAACGTTTTCAGAACCCTCCACAGACACCCTCAGAAACAAACAAAAAAAGGTGCCTAAAGGGGAAAAAAAGGGAAAAAAGTACTTCCTGGCCCTAACAATCCACAAGACCCATAAGGGTACAGAAGTAATGTAAACTAGACATACCACAACCCAGAGCAGCCCAGGCTCCATAGAAATTAAACAGGTACTAGAAGGGAGAGAAGTTACAGTCTGATAGCCTAGATCTCATGAGCAGTTTCTGATTCAAAGTCAGCTGTGTCCTAACTCTGAGCTCCTGAATCTTGCTTCCCCACCCACAACTGCATCACATCCTGTGGCACCTAGAGGCACCAAGGAACGCTGTCATTCTGGGGTGCCCAGAACTACAGGAGGCTGCATTTCAGGGAGGACTGAGGAAACGGTTAGCCTCTTGTCCATCTTGCTGCACAGAAGTACGATTCTGGGAAAAGCATCAGAGAGGAAATAAAAATAGCGAAGAGGTGCCTTTCTCTAAGTGATGGGACATTGCCAACCAAGCGTGAATCAAGAAAGAAGAATTTCCCACTCCCTTGCCAGTAATACAGTCAGAGCCTCACACACACAGCCCCAGAACGCTCTCAGTGCATGTGTGTCAACAACACGTATGCTGGCAAACCCAGAAATTCAGCAGCCCACTTGGGTTTTCCTCATCTCTTCCGTGTATTTGCAGTCTTATTTTAGCCTTTCCCCTGGATGTTAGGGAAAGGCAAATGCCTGCAGCTGGTTTTAAGCTGAGGCCCAGCCGCAGGAAAGCTCACCGTTCTCTGCTCGTCTCCTTCCCGAATGCGGAATGTGTGTTCAAATACTGTGTACATGATTCTCCCAATACCAAATGAGGGTTCAATTACATTTGGGACGATTTCTTCCACTGGAACACAAAAGAACGCACATCATCATTAAAGAAGAATTTATACAAAAAAAGTGTTTACTGGAGCTGCCTTTCTGCTCAGAAGTTGATTACATATAGCTGAGCACATGACAATAAAAGGTTAAACATTTCTGCTCTAAATACACATACCTGAAGAAAAAAATTGGACTTAATCCACATACAGAATGTATTTAGGCTGTAAATAACAAGTCAGGGCCCCTTCCCTGGCCCTGAGAGTGAACAGCACAGCACAACTCACATCCACGCAGATAAAACCTCTTCCACTTCACAACAGCAAGGCCTTCTCCAAACCGCTTACTGCGAACAGCCCTCGTTCCATGCCAGGCCACAAACTATGCCCAGGCATTGTCTAGCAGAGCGCTATTTGGCATAGACCAAAACTGTGCCAGGGAATATGCTAACAATTAAACAGCCTGGATGACTGCAGGGTAAAGCTTTAGCTCTGGTCCACTTCAGTTTAACGTACCCACACGGTTTCAGTAACCAGCAGTCTGAGCAGAGAAGCATGGAGCTTCAGATCCAACTAAAATTCCAGCAAAGACTTCCTCTGCATTCCTGACTCGTTCAGCTTCCTGCTTCAGTGCTGTTCCACTCCCTGTTCTCCATCTCCCCCGCAGTATGTCGAGGCTTGTGTGAGTGGGGGGGGTGAGGATCAACTACTTGGTGTTTGCAAAAATTCTCAGAAGATGTGATGTGCCACTTTATTATATACCTGTCATTCTTTCCAGTCCTTGCCACACATCTGTCAAAGAGCCTTTTTCCTCCTTCCCCCCTCAGAGTCTGAAAGGAGCTCAGTGGGCAGCTGCACTGCTCACAGCACAGCTTTTTAGAAAAAGCTCAGATAGCAACTGGAGAAGAAACAACAATTACAGGCACCAGCTGCTTCTGAAAGTCATGGGTGGAATCCAACTCTCCAGCACAGCACCCTGACTTGCCTACCACTCTGTGTGCCTACAGAGCCAATCGTCCTCAAGCACCTAATCCATGGTGGGACTTTACCTTCCAAAAGGATGGTCTCATTTGATTTGTGTACTGAATAACCAGTTTTCAAACACTGGTCAGTATAAAAAAAAAGTCCACTGAAAAATGGAGAGCAAAGCAGTAAAACAGGTGAGCACCAGCCCTGTCAGAGCAACAGGCCTACCCCACATCTGCCGTTTCTACTGCAAGGTCTGCTCCACCTCACTTTGCACCTCTAAGTCAGAGCCATGGATCTCTGAATGCACATGGCTAAGAGACAGGGCTTTCCCTGTCTTTCTCTGTCTACAACATAAGCTTTGCCTTCAAATTTGAAGTAAAACCAGCATCTGTGGTTCTACGTGCTGGTCCCTAGCAATACTACAAGCACTAACAGTTACAACTCTTCTCTGAAGTTATGACGAGGCAAAGCTTGGCACAGCATCTGCAGACTAAAAGACACCTGGACATCTCAGTGGCTCAGCGGCTGCAAGAACAAATACAGTCTGTACACGCTGTGAGTTGCTGTGCTCCTTCCTAGGAGCCATACAACATGCCCCCAGCCAAGGGCAGGACAATCCACTGGTTACAATATGAACTGGGGAAAAATCTACCTCAGCCTGCAGCTCTGTCAAAGACTTCCCAAATGACCTTAGGTGAGGCGCTTAGAGAGCTGGCTGGATAGACAAGACTTCTTTGAGGAACTCCCAAAGCTGGTGCACCATCCCCAGTTCCTCCATCACTACAGCAGCTGGTTCTCAGCACCACCTTACAAATCCCAGAATATACAACTGAAGCAGCAGGAATATAATAAGCAGCCCCATTAAACAGGTTACTGAGCAGACCCAGTGCTGTTCAAAAGCTTTCCAGCTCTCTTAAACTGATCAATTTCAAGGAAGTAACATTTGGCATTTTGCCCTTGCCATGGTGCAACACTAACAGGACAATGCAACTAATGAAGTCCACATTCAAAGTGTATCCTGATCTGCCTCTTATCTCTGACGATCAAACAACAAAGATAAAAAATCACCATGTAATGTTTTCTGAAATCTCTTCACAGTAACCATGTCCTTTGTTAATGTAAAAGTTTTCCCTTCAGTTTCAACAGTGAATTCCCTGTAAAGGAAAAAGAAGTCATTTAAAAGCTACAGCAATAAATAAACAGGTTATATTTCCTTAATTGCATCAGTTGGTTGACTTTAAGAGAGGGACGATAGAAGCCAGGGCAAATCCCAGAGATTAAAGAAACATGCGGCATGTCCATTAAAAGAAATTTATGTTAATAATAAAATTACTACATATAAATTAAAAGCAACCGTTTTCATAATCACAGTGAACTTAGTTGTGGTTAACAGCCCGAAGCAAACTCAATTAGGAAATTGAAGAATCTCAGAATGAAGCATAAACACCAAAAGAAAAAAAAAGGCACAAGAAACAGGCACTTGCTGCAGACTGTACGTCTTGCCGAACACACGGACTTCTCATTAAAACTGAGTTATGTCAGAAGGTACCCTACATTTTCACAAACACCAAACAAAGGGGAGGATAAATATGGCAGCATAGTTATTTTTTGGTGTATTTCTAAAGCCTTTGATATTACGGCCCTCTAACTTCTTTCTCTTGCTCCTTTTATTGACTTGCAACTGGCACACACAACTTGCTGAGGAGAATTCAGGCTGTACTGACCTACGCCACCCTCCTTGCTGAAGCATTCAGATCGGTGTAATAAAAATGTGTTTAGGGAAAGCACGTGCTAATCACCTGCATTTGGACCCGATGCCGAATGGGCTGATGTTTATAAAGACTTCATTCTGAATGCAGCCACAGTGGGACGCTGAATAAACAACAGTCATGATCTGCAGTCCACTATCAATTCAAAGCTAGGGCACCCATTAAAACTCATCTGTTGAGTCATTTCAGTGGGACTCTGGATCAGCTAGGCTCACTTTTTGGTTTTGATGTGTGCACAATCACCATATCCTGCAATGGTTTCTCTCCTCGTTTTCAGCACTACTGTTTTTTGTTTTTTCTGTGTGTGCTGTTGGTGGTGGTGTGGTTATTTTCTTAGATCAGGGAAAAAAAGAATGTTAAAAAATGTAAAAAGAAAATGTTGAAAAAATGTTACCATTCTAGAATATATTCATTGCCCCTTCACCTTGTATATTTTCAAGCAGGAAATGAAGTTTATTTCTATTGCTGCACCATTAGCCTTCCCACGACATGCACAGCTGTTGCCCTGCTTCAGCCAAATTTGACAGCTGTTGAGTTCTCTTACATTTTCAATTCCTGCATGTGTTAGGAACACAGGTAGGCAGGCTGAGGAAAGATATACAAATTGGTGCCCTGACGAAGGACTGCAACAAGTGCTAAAGCATATCACTAAACACTGGAGAACGCTCATACAAAAGCTCTGGTCCTCATTTCACTAAATCTTTAGTTCCATCACACTCAGAACTGTTTGATCAGTTTTAAAATTAACTTTTAAAACAATCTGCCAGCCCTGGTCAATTCTGAAACCAGAGCTGGTAAACTTTTCCCATTTCTCTGAGGAGTATCTCTTTTATGGGATAATCCCACTGAAGCCAGAAGCTCATTCCCATGCAAACAAACAGATATTTAAATACCATGGTTACACAGTTGTGTGCATACTGAGATATGTTGATGGACGACCAGCAATGACTTGGTGGAAGTGACAGCACTAAAACATTCCAGATGACCCACCCAGCCCATCCTCACGAGGAAGTTGGTTTCGGGCAGCTCGAATTAGTCAAACAGCACTTTGGGAACCCTCATCGGATGTGTCAGAGAAAGGTACCGCACACACAGCCAGCTCACCCTTTGTCATTCAGCAGCTGCTCCATCTCAGTGATGTAACACTCATCACACACGGCAAGGTACTCCATCACCACCTTCGCATCCTTCTTATAAGCTTTGCCAATGGCTCCCTTATTTGCCTCAAACTGAACAACGCTGACTGTTTTGTACAATGCAGTTAAGGAGTCTGAGATCACAGAAAGCAGGGTCTGGTTCTTTTGCTGTGTCAAAGCTAACTGCTAGACAACACAAAGAGTGTGCTACTGGATTAAGGAACTTCCCTCCAAGAGAAGAAAGGAAAAGAAAAAAAAAGAAAAGTACCGAAGGGCAGAAGGTCACAGGTTTTGAAAGAATATGACTTTTTAAAAGTACAGCTAGCAGCAGAACCAAGGAATGATGTGGAGTAACCTGGTATAGTAACTTTACATTCTTGATTACACCGTGCTTCACAGTCAAAACAGAGCCCAGCATCAAGCTAGAAAAAAGCCAAGCAAGATGGTAAATCGCCTTTTAAAATCACCCACACGCTCAGTTCGTTGCAGGTTACTTCCCAAAGCCATGCTGATCTGTAACTGTTAAATCTGTTCCCTGTTAAATTTACAGATCTAAATTAAAAAAAAGCTGCACAGTTCTCCAAGACATCTCACTGTCAAATGACTTTTCTCTTCAAGAGAATCTGGTTCATTCAGGAAGGATATAGGTTCTTTGAGAGGCTTCTCAGCTATAAGAGGAACTTTGGTGGCACGGGCATGGCAGGAGAGGTCATAGCAGGAACGATCAGCACAGCCAACAATCTCAATCCAGCCCTGAAAAAACAAAAGTGGAAGCTTTCACCAACACACTTTTTTGTCCACTTAACCGTCAAATTTATGTTTACTTGCTCTTAAGCCCTCCCTGCTTCCATGACTGTTTTTTCTACATAATTAGCTCTATTACAATAAGCAGCCCTCACTCACTAGTTGCTCCTTCATTTGAATGACTCCATTTGTTTCCAGAGGAAATGACCAGCTATCGAACCAGTGTCTGTGTTCAGGGCCAGGTTTTCCACATGACTTGGCAGAACACAGCACTGTGCCAATAGCTTGGGGCCAGAGCACACAGCCCTATCACTCACATACTACAGCCCCACAAAGACATTATGCCTTCTAGGCTTTCCACTCCACAAGTATGGAATAGGCAGCAAGCAGCCAGCCACTTCGGAATGGCCAAAACTCTGGCTTATGAGCTAGTAAGACACAAATAACATGTAAGGGAAGTACTTCTTTCAACATGTCAGCGTGTATGGCAAGGAGAAATCTGAAAACACCATTTGCAGACACAAAATTGATGGTGCCTTCCGACACATGCAGCACATACAGCCACCATCTGGGTTTTCTAAAAGACAACCTTGTAGAAGAAAAGGCAGATCAGCTGCTTTCCACTCACTGTCACATCAGCACGGACATACGGGCATCCAGAACCTGTTGATGTGGTTTTCCAGTTTGCAATGATATAGCTGGGTGTCAGGAAAGGTATATGAACATATGTGAATATGCCTGAAAAACTGAGCTGTTCCAGAACATCCTGGGGAATTTTTACACAAATAGCCAATAGGGTACTACAGGTATTTCTCAGAAAACACAAAACATAAGAGAATATAACAACTTTGTAAGAATGGATTTAAAACTATCCAGAGAAGTTAACATACTACTGAGTACTGGAAGTTGGCATAAACATTTTTGGTCAGGGTTGAGTGACAAAACAAAGTCTGAATCTAGCTCACAAGGTGGTTTTGTCATGTTCCTGGGACTGCTGCCCTCACCTCCGGGCTAGGCTGTTAGACATACTGCTCTGTGAGTGCTCTACTGATCCATGACAAGGCTCACAAAGTCTACTAATCTTACTAATCTTGGGTCCCAAGCAGCTGGCTGGGAAGAGAAGCTATGAATACATGGAAGTCAGCTATCTGTACTCAGATGAAGCTATTCCTTATCTCTTTCCTACAGAACTTTTTTATATGACGACAGATCACTCATCAAAGCTGATGGATTTTTTTCTCTCATCTTAATTTTGGCACAATTTTACTGGCTGCTATTCCTCTGTGTAGCTGTAAAGAAGTATCACCAGAGTGAGAAGCCTGTCTCAGCTGCCTAAAAGGAAAAGAAGGGGGTTGAGGTAAACCTACAAACAAAAAGCACTCCTTTCAACCACCAACCTCCTCACCCCTGGGTTGTAGGAGGTTCTCCCTGCCCCATAAATAAGGCTGTCTGAGCCACCTGACACCGTGACCCATGCCCTGTGTGGACACCTGTGGACTGGCATGATCCCAGTTTGGCTATCCTGACAGAGAGCGGGGTCACTGCAACATCGCAGGCTAACCCTATGGACCTCAGCAGAATCCCTTCTATCTTTCAATCCTCTACTGGAATTAGATCACACGGAGTTCTCTAGGTATTTTCAGAAATCTGCACATACCCTAGATTCTTTGGAAAGGCTAACTGGGAAGAACACTTATTTCAATGTTTCTTCATGTATAGTAAAGCACCTTTTTCTTTTTTTTCTGACTCGAGTCAGAATAGATTCTGTACTCTTGAAGAGAGAAATAACTTCCTCTATTCATAACTGACACAGTACAGTTACTATGCCTTCTAAGACATTTCTTTTGAAACTATCATTTCAAGTGATACCCTTTGGCTGACACCTACTGAAAAGGCTGAAAGCTCTCCAAAAGAATCTAAAATGAGTTTAAGTCTGGCCCCTAGCTACTTACCGATGATTCGCCTAAAAAAAAAAAAACCAACAAACAAAAAACAACGATTCTTCAAAGTCCAGCCAACAAGATAAGAGAAAAACAAAGCATCCAACAAGACCTGAACAGAAGAGCTCTTGGTGACTCAACTGGAAGATAAATATTCTTAGCAAATTTTCCTCTCAGCACCAGCTGCCTGAGCTGGCAGGACTGAACTCTGATTTCTCACAGCTTGGAAGTGGGAAAGGAAGAGAAAGCTTTCTAGGAGGAAGGAATCTGCCCTGGAATAACGCCTCCACGGAAACAAATCCGTACCCACCACTGTTACAGGGGGTTACAGCTTTTGGAAAATACCAGGACTTGGTTTCCTTTCGTTTCAGATGAAATTCAACCAGCACAAAGTCCACAGGCAACTTCAGACTCTAGCAAAGGAGTCTGAAGCGTGGACCTACAAACAAGCACGAATGGTTCAGAAACTTTGTGCCAGCCCACTACAGGGAGCTGACCTGTCCCCTGAAGTCCTTCTTGATTCAGAATATTTCCACTGCAGTGTGTACATACCGACACGGGGCGGGACAGAAAAATCAGACCCACCAGCCCTAATTTTAAAAAACAAGAAGTGCGTCAGAGCCTCGTCCTGCACTAACAAGAGATCTGACAGGGAGCACTCTCTGCCGTTTCACTTTGCCACTTACATACGATGTTTTGGACTCTGCATCCCAGCAGTCACAGGCATAATGAGCCATCTCATTCTCCATATGCTGTCGGAAGCGCAGCTTGTCTGGGGATACACCGACCTTTGTAAGGAAGAGGTAGATTCTGCCGATGAAGTAACCAAGAACGGAGTTATTGATCACACCCTGGAAGGAGAATAAGCAGGAAGAAAAACCACACAGACATTAATTTGCGGGGAAGCGAAGCTATGATTTATCATACCTCCGGACAGCTTTTTGGCAAATATCACAGAATCGTTGAGGTTGGAAGGGACCTCTGGAGATCATCCAGTCCAACCCCTCTGCCAAGCAGGGTCACCTAGAGCACGTTGCACAGGATCACATCCAGGCGGGTTTTGAATATCCCCAAAGAAGGAGACTCCACAGCCTCTCTGGGCAACCTGTTCCAGTGCTCTGTCACCCTCACAGTAAANTAAGATCCCCTCTCAGTCTTCTCTTCTTCAAGCTAAACAGGCCCAGCTCTCTCAGCGTCTCCTTGTATGAGAGATGCTCCAGTCCCCTCCTCATCTTCGTAGCCCTCCGCGGGACCCGCTCCAGGAGCTCCATGTCCCTCTTGTACTGGGGAGCCCAGAACTGGACACAATGCTCCAGGTGTGGCCTCACCAGGGCTGAGCAGAGGGGGAGGATCACCTCCCTCGACCTGCTGGCAACACTCCTCCTAATGCACCCCAGGATACCATTGGCCTTCTTTAAATATTAAATTTAATATTTAAATTTATTTTATTTAATTATATTTTATTTAATTTTATTAAATATTGAATATTAGTACTCCGTACTGTTCTTCTCCCATTAGCTAAGTGATACCTACCACTATCCCAGTGCTACCTGCAGCCTTTTATTTCTGACAACCTACTCCTGGAAGTGTTCAAGGCCAGGCTGGATGGGGCTTTGAGCAATCTGATGTAGGGGAAGGTGTCCCTGCCCATGGCAGGGGGGTGGAACTGCATGGGCTTTAAGGTCCCTTCCAACCCAAACCATTCTGTGATTCTACGATAACACAGGCCATGCTTGGATCACAGTCACACCGAGGCACCTGAGAGGACTGACTCGTAAATCTGGGAGCAAACCCCAATGGGCACGAACACGGTTTGTAATTTGGCCTCCAGAACAATATTCAAAAGAGCAAGCTCCACGTGCTCACAAGAGGAACATTACCTGTTGGACAGCATCTCCCAGCCGCATTACGTGGGCGGACTGCCCGCTGACCTGGGCCTTGGAAGAATACAGGAGGATGTTAAGATCTGCCACATTCTGAAACTTGGGATGATTTTTCTCACTGGGATCCACAAAGTGCTCAATTTCTGCCATGGTGAATTCCCTAATGGAGACATCAACAACCATTTTTATTAAATATTCCGTGTGTCAGCCACAACCCCTCTAATAAATGATTGTGGTTTTGCCTCTCACAGGTAAGTCAGCAGTTTAAAAACATAAGCAAGCCCAGAGCCAAGGCAATGGGCAGACTGAAACATGAACCAGACTTGACACTGGCTTTACTTTCATCTTCAAACTCTTAACAAAACTTCCCATAAACTCATTTAGAGATATCCAGGCCATGTTTATCACCACTGTGATTCAAAGCACAGAATACCACCGCTGGAAATTCCCCCCAAAGATTTTTGTAGTTTTTCCAGACTATTCTGATGCCCATATTAGAAGTACAGGTTTCCTGTAGGGCCAACGAAGAATAACCCACTGACTAATTCAGCAGTCTTAACTCGTATCAGAGGCACCTAAAAGAGTCAGGTGAGAGGATAATTTCTTGAAAATAATTATACTGCCACTTTCAGCAATGTCGTACATTCTGTTTGAGGAACTTGTCTCTAATGCATCTATACTCATACATTGATTTAGCCTTCTTGCTTGCAATCACTTTACACCGAATTAGCTTGTTATCAAGAACCTTTTTTAAAAAAAAAAGCTCTGTGTAATCATTAACTTTAAATCACAGGCATCAGGATGTAATTTGCTATGATAGCATAATAACAGTCTCCTATAAATGTGCCAAAAGCATGTAATTTATATTTGACTGAAAATGTATTTCCATGACAAAAGTTGCTCGTTTCCAGATGCGCGAGATAGAACAGGACTGAGAAAATACCAAGAGTTCCCTTAGTGCTAATGGTGCCACTGCCTCTCCGTGACATTTATGGCACCGTATTAATCAATCACCAAGTTCACAACACGTGCTGCCTGTGTGTACAGCAGAACCACACTAACGGTGCATGGGAGTTCTCATTCCAAATTAGACAGAGGAGACATCTGTTCAGAATAATTCAGTTAAGATACAGCAGTTACCCTTACAGAAGTGCAGTAATCACTTTCACCCTGAGATAGAAAGCTTTGAAAATAATTCTCAGTAATAACCCTGAGTTTTCCTGCTTGACTGATGCTGGGACACAAACACACGTCTCGAGTCAGGTTATCTCCTCACTTCCTCTCTGTAATAAGCTGCAGAACTGCAGAATCAAGACAAGGAAATACTGCTGCAAGGTCAATCACATTTTGATTCCACATTTTAGTCTTAAAGTAAACAGTCTGAATGTAATTAATCAAACAAAGTTGCACACCTTGTAGAGAACATGGCTACCTTTAATATGATTTGTTTAGTTCATGGTGGAAGCCAAATTTTGCTAGTAAAACTGAGTTTAATTTAGGTGCTTCTAATAGAACAGCTATTTCACAGCTCCTATTTCTCATCAGCCAGGTTTAGATAGATATCTGTAGTTAAAATCTTAACTAAATGAGTTGTTTGCCCGTGAACTCTGAGCTAGGCACATTACCAGGTGCACTCTGGGATAAAGCACTGAAGTAAAATAATAAATCATTGTGCAAACAATAGAACAAAGGGGAGGTGCTACATGCTGCAAGGTACCCTTCTGCTGAAAGAGGAAATTTGCAGTACCTCACTCTGATAAGGCCGGAGCGGGGCGAGATTTCATTTCTGAAGGAGTTTCCAATCTGAGCAGCAGCAAAAGGGAGTTTGCCTTGGTTAAACTCAAGAAGACGTTTGAAGTTGAGAAATATTCCCTGTGCAGTTTCTGGCCTCAGATAGCTAAAAGGAGATGGGGTAGAGGGGAGAGAGAAAAAAAAAAATCACAATGACAAATGGGTGGAGAAAGCAGCGAGAAAAAAAAAACAACACAGTTACTACAAAACTTGACGGTACTTTTTTTGTCTCGAGTCTTTTAACTACGGACACAAAACATTGAAGCAACAGGCTGCGGGGAAACAAACAAACATCAGCTGCAGCCCAAACACAGCACCCCATAGATACTCCTAAAAGCAAACTGGATGACTTGTCTGCTTTAGAAATGCAAGGATAGAAAAGGTATTTTCATCAAGTACAATGGCCAGAATCATCACAGAGGTCAGAGGGAGTGTACTCTCCTTGCCTCTACATTCTCACACTAACTACAAAAACCTAGCAAATGATGTTACCACTGCATCACCCCATTAAGTAACTTCATCCTGAAAAAGGCACACTGAAACAGTTTCTCTACAGCCATGAGGTCACTGACAATTGTGGACCCAATGTTAACCGGCTTCTTGGAAAGCACAATGCCAACCAGCAAGGGCATAGCTGTGATCCACACAGTCTGGCTGCTTCAAGTATTTTTGTGACTCTGCAACAGCTCCTCGTTCCTAGTGCCAAGGGAAACATGAACGCTAAACCGCCAGAGAAGACCGGTACCGAAAAGCAGGGGAAAGCTACTCAAGAGGAAATTGCATGCTTCGGCCCTATTGAGACCTCAGTGTTAATTCTAAGTGATCTAGGAAGAAGGGTGAGCAGAATGCAATTGGTACCGACCCAGGCATGTTGCCCCCAGGCCCAATGGAGGTCTTGAACATCAAATTGAAAGAAACAGGAGGGGAGAGGTCATTCCCAGTGGTAGGTGACTTCACGTTGTAGTTCACAAAGAGATCTGCAAGTTCTTGCTGGCCATAGTTGTCCAACTAATATCAAAACACAGGAGAATTATTTTAATTAGTAGACGAGATAACAGGAGTGAATTATGTCCTCTTCATCTTTTACTGAGCATGATCCACAGCTCTGAAGCACTTGCCCAAAATATTCCTTTTCAGCCTAAATTTTTAAGCAAGCTAAAGTTTGAAACAATTACAGAAGTATACGCTGGGCATCTGCAAACCCATTTCAGTAATGTTGGTCCACAACTCAGCCATTCCGCAGAAGTCTATGTAGAAATGCAAGCATTAAGCCTAAGAGTGGGTGTAAAGCAGAAGAAAAAGTCATTGGAACTACATCACCACCTACCAGTAGCTTCATCTGAACAGTTTCAGCTAAAACATGGGGAGCAGTATGTTGGGAAGAGAAAAAAAAATACAGCAGTGAGAGAGAAGAAAGCTAAAATTTCTGCAGTGCTTTGTTTGCATTCACTTCTCTTCCTCCTGCTGCACAAAACACCATATTCAAGCCATGCATTAGATACCCTGTTTTAGAGCTGCTCTGCATTTTAGTCAAATAGAGCAAATCTGCAGCACAGGGCTTCTCAGTGAAAGAATTTTCATTTGCTCTAAAAACAACTTGGTAACAGACTGATGCTTTCACATGTGGGATAATGTCAGCCCCTTCCAGGGCCCTACCTACTGTTTTCGCTGGAGGATGAGAAACAAACAGTAGGAGAGCAAGAGATCTAACCACAACCTAACTGCACAAGAGCAGCAATTTCT
Source organism: Anseranas semipalmata (assembly GCA_013399115.1). Lineage (NCBI taxonomy): Eukaryota > Metazoa > Chordata > Aves > Anseriformes > Anseranatidae > Anseranas > Anseranas semipalmata. Next base: position 602,962 of record VXAA01005745.1, on the reverse strand, counting down.
AGCATTGTGCTGAGCATGTGAGTATCAGCATTTTGCATATGCACATTTAAACGTCGTTTCTATAATTTAGGACCTATATTGCACAGTACAATAATGATTTAACAGTCAAGTCTACAATCAAATGAGCTGCTTCTAGCTTTGTCATGATCCTTCATATATCAGAGAAGCCTCAAGACAGAAGATAAAAGAGTTTTTTAATAGAGGGACTCCCCTAAAGGATAGTCAAGGTTCAGAGCTGCAGTGTGAAAAAGCTAATGACAGCTGCTCAGTGATGCAATGCACTGGGGAAAAAAAAATAGTTGCTCCTTCTGGAAGGAAACATCCACTCCATGGATGCCTCTGGAAGCATTTATCCTAGAGGTCATGAGAACAAACATCAAAAAACAAAGTTCAAAAAACAAAGTTCAAAAAACAAAGTTCAAAAAACAAAGTTCAAAAAACAAAGTTCAAAAAAAACAAATAAAAAAACTAGAGGCAAATGCCTGTACAGCTGCTCAGGAATGTCAGCCTGGAGCATCAACTATTCTCATGGTAAATAAAGGAAAATCTGTGCAGGGCGTTGGACAGAGGAACAAATCTCAAGTGCTTCAAAGCCAAAACAACCTTAAAACATACCAATTCAGCACTGAGGTGTTTCAGTAAAACCCTGCCAAAACTTCTCGTCTGCCTCCGTTCCTTTGCATCACAAGCCTGCACTGAGGCTTCAACAAAGGTAAAGGGGGGATTCAGAAGAAACAGGCTTTTTACAGTGTAGAGCGCAACAGAGCAGAGCAGCTCCAAGGACAGATTGAGCCCTAACAACACAACATTCAAGAGACTAATACAACAGCAGTAGCTCTCCAAATCAGGAGAAGGGAGATGGGATTAGCCAGCAAGTTTCCAGTATTTAGGAGCATGTACAGCCCTACATGCATCTCTGAGGTACAGACTTCGGAGAATCCGTAGAGAGACAGAGGGGACACTGCTACTGTGCATCGCATTTCCCCCGTGGCATAGATATCCCTAAAGCAGTCACCTCCTCATGCAGGCACCTACCTGTGCCAGAACATTTTCCATTTCTGCCTTTTTCTCTGCTGTGCACTTCTTGTCAGACATAAGCTTTTGCAGATGAGCTGTGAGCAAGAAAAGTACATACTGAGTTTATATTGCAACCCTATCATTGACCCCAATCTATATGTAGACAAGTTAGGAGGATCCTCCAGCATCAGCAGAAGTGTACGTCCACCAGTTGTCTTGCTGGTGTCTCTTAGGTTAATTCCACTCATGCCACCAGGGCAATGCTGATCAATGCTTAGGAGCTGCGCCAGTTTGCGGTACCAACGTGCAACAGGGAAAACAACAGGTCCTTCTCTAGTTTCTTCCTGATACTCATGCCTGTAAACCCAAGCAATGGCTTTGTAATCCCTTTCTCCTTATTTTTTCTTCTACGCAGACTGGAAATTAAAAGTAATGTCTGATCCCAAGCCAGCGGGGCTAATTTTATCCAAATGCACTCAGAGGCACGTACTGACTTGGTACAGCAGGGTTAGATTGCATTCCATTTTAAAGCACAACATCCCCCATGAGATACAAAGGAAGACAGTGAGGCCAAGACATCCCATTCCCATTTGAGAAAAGCAATTTGGCTTTTTAGTGGCAGTAACAGCAGGTGGCTGTTCCTCGGTGATGGGCTGCAGAAGAGAGCAGGGACACTCTTGTTTACGATGCTGTTCAGTGTGCAAAGTGGGCAGAATCTAGATGGGCTTCTTTTGTGTTTTTTCTTCAGTAAAAGGAAGATTCAAACTGAGTACTATGAAAACAGTTTTAATACTGATACAGGTTATTCTACACACCTAACTTCCGAGACAAAAGCTAGAAATCTAGGCAGCACAACCCATTTAAACCTAGAGCAGAAGAATCCTTCCTTTCACAACAGAGCTGTACATGAAAATTTTTTTCTTTTTTCAAAGAAGTTTCTTACTTCTAAGATTCCTTCCTGTGATTTCTTTTTCTTCTTTAAACAAATTTTAATCAATAACCAGAAAAAGAGTGTGAGGACTTCACAAACCTAAGAAATACCTAAAGCCTATTTAGCATTCTCAAAAGCTGCCTGAGTTCTAGGGTATACGAAGGTCAGCAGCTGCCAAGTAATGGACCCTTGCATAGGGAGAGCATGCTCTCCCTTTTATCCTCACTGAATCATTTCCCAGTTCTGAACAAAAAGCAACTGAAACGCAAGAAAAGTACGTCCAGAATATGGCAGAGAATAGGAACCTTGTTATATAGGGAATCCTCAGCTTGGACAACACAGTAACGTTTTATGGCCTGAAAACGCAAGATTTTGTAGAAAGGGACCCAGCTATGTTTTTGACAGGGATCCTATAACTCATTTAAAACACTAACACAACATTTGTTTGGGACTGGGAACTTAGGGAATCTTTGGTATGGGAAAACAAGTTATGATTAATGAACTATAAACACAACAGTGAATGACCAGATACACCAAATGGCCTTCCTCGAGAAAGAGATTGTTCTCCCATGTTTGCATCGCTGCAGGAAATCTCCAAACCCACCTAGTCTTCAAATGAAAACAGACCTTTTAACAGATGATCGGCACGAAAACATTCCCCATTTTTCACATCTTTCACCATGAAGTCAGCAAACTTGTCTACATGGCCAGAAGTCCTAGAACAGACAATACAAAAAAGGAAAATGAAAGCTGCCACTGGACAGTGCTGGGTAGGTGCCCAAACTGCAGGCTCACTCTTCCTTCAGGTTATAGATCTCCATTAGGCAGTACCATCCCACAGATAACTTGATCCGTGAGAAGGTATCAATACAACTAAATCTTAAAGTGCGTCGGTAAGATGACACTTAACTACCTTTAGAAACTGCACTGTGATTGAAGCAAGACACAGACAGTTGCGAGGAGTTCTCAGCAGTTCAGGTAGACAGATTTCCGCAATTTTACACCAGTGACCCATGAAAGCTTCTGACACTTGCACTGTGACCCACTCAAAGTAATGCAGCTGCCTCAGCTCAGACTCATTCCAAAAGCTCCTGATATATTTAGCAAACCTGCTCGTAGTCTTATAAGAGAGAGCTGGAGGTGAAAGGGTCCAGGGTCTGAACTATGCTCTCACTTGAAGATGGTCCCTCCATCTGGGCTTTGGATACAAAGAGGGCTTCAATCCCCAGGGCTACAGAAGCACGCTTTACATTCAGAGTGCAGTTAACACACTGCATGTTGCCATCCCTCCACAGAGAGGGAAGGATGGTCCAGCAACCAGGCTGCTGTTCTAAACCATGACCCAGGTGTCCCAGTTTTAGGCAGGTCATGTAATCCTTGTTTTCATCATCTTGACCTGTTAGGAAAAAGGATAATGGCAATTTCTTACCTAATGGGACTGCTAGGAGACATTAAGACATTAGACTCTCAGGCAGATGGGTCCCACTGCTCTCCCAAATCTATGGAACAACAGCTTCTCTCACTGACCTGTGCAGTGATACCTAATTATTTTGCTCTACAGCAGGGGATGAAATTGGGTGACCCAGTCTCAAGATCCCTGGGGGTAATTTTATAGAAGACTATAAAAAGCACCTATGACCAGAAATGACATGCTGTAGAAAGAAATATCCATATTTACTTCAAAACCGGCTCTGGTGTAAGCATGGTACAGTCAATCTCCAGGATTTGTTCCTCCTGTATAAAGTGCTGTCTCCATGCCTGGATGATGTTGTTCTTCAAAGCACATCCAACAGGCCCAAAGTCATACAGACCACTGACACCTGCAAGGAGAAAAAGAAAAAAAATGTGGTAGGTGCAAGATGGTACAAATCTGGGTTATTTGGAGGAAAAGTCCTCCCTTCTCAGTGTTCCCATCAGTTTGTTTGAGTCTGAGGTCGTTTTCTGAGCACGACCTGCTCTGTGCTACACACATTAAGGAACGTGGCTCACTGTAGAGTGCTTTTTACATAAAGACCCATGACATAAAGGCTGAAAGTAAACTGTGAAACACCTAGAGAGCAAGCACCCTACACTATTAAGTACAGTTCAGTTGCAGAGTGCACTGGGGCATCAGGTAGTGGTAGAAGGTGAAACAGATACATACGTGCAACTGACAACTATAAAAGCCACACTCCCTTTATCAATGCATTATATTTTGTAGACAGTTTCGTGGGAGCAATCTATCTGATGGAGGAATTTGAATATAAATGAAGTGATAATGCATGTTCCAAAGCAATATGTTATGTCAGCAGTAAGACATGTCTGCCAATCACCAGTTTAGACACAAATCGAAACAAAGAAAAAGCCAATAAAACAATCCAGAGTATTTGTTTTACTGTCTCAGGTGAAAGAGCAGTAACCATACAGGCACTGTGCTGACCTTCAGCTGCCTCAAATCAGCTATCTGAAGAGGTTTAGCCCAATAAAGTTCATTGATAAAGTTCACTAAGGCAACAGGTTCTAAAGTTCAAGTTAGTTTTGAGCATAATCTTGCCAAAAAAGCTCAGAAAAACAGTTACGAGGAAATAAGCTGATCACTCCCTTAAACACCCTACCCCTCTGCAAAGCAGCTGCCTTCTACAGTGTAGTGCTTAAAACTTGCAGCCTGAGGTCTGCTCATTTGCATTCAGAAAGCGAAAGACAAACTATGAGGCTCCCCTCCAAGACTTTAGGGAGAAGGAATCTTTTGGAAAGGACAACAGACTAAAGCAAGAGAAAGTTTAAAGGCAACTTTTGCAAGAAAAATCTTTCATGCTGCATTAAGATAACATCCCAAGAGCACAGCATTTCACATAGCTAGAAAGACCAGAACATTAGCCTGAAGGGATTAAAATTTAAATTTCTTTAAATCTGTACCTCCATAAAGAGAAAAGGCTTGATCATAGAAAAACCTTCTTTTCAGGGTGTCTTCCATTTTAACTCTGTCCACAATGTCATCTTTGGGCTGTAAGGCCAGCTCCTGTAATTCAAGCAAACCGAAAACAGTTAACAGCTCCAGTTTCTGGCAGAAGGACAAATCTTCTCCACTCACCATTATGAGTCAAAAGTCTGTAAAGACCATTTTGAAGCAAAAGTATCCTGCCAACATGCTCATTTTCCAAAGAGAAGTGATCACGCCGAGATTCAAGTGCTCGATTATGAACGTGATTGTCTAAATGCAGCATTTTAGACACTTGAGGTGGACTCATCTGCCCTAACTTTCAGACAACTAAGTCTGAGCTAGCCATCCTCAGCTTTCTTTACAATCAATGGAGAGAAACGGCAATTTCCAAAGCAATTCTTCCAACCTATTTCTCTCTCCTGACTCTAAAGAGAGCCTAAAATGACTAGCTTAGACTACAAACGTATAACTCGTGGCATAGACGAAGCTTTTATTAAAATGTTCCTCGCATGAAAGAATTTTGACTACAAAGAGTATAAACAGCATCATTCTTGTGCTCTGCCAAAGGTGTGTATTTAACTACTTGCACAAAGAACATCTATTTGCTAAATGTAGACTTTTACAAATATGAGCACTCTGAGAAATTTTGCAGTTACAGAGCGTCTAAATGCCCCAACTGAATTCTACAAAAATGTTTTACAGCAGACATACTATTTTACCTGAAATCCTACATTAGGCAGAGCAATTACATACGTATAAACATCTACTGGCTTACCTCAGGAGGGACAGAGTGTTTTAGCACAAAAAAAAAATTATTTTATCATTGGTATGTCTGACAAAAGCAATTCAGAGAGAACAACCATTTATGACCCTGAATCAATAGCTTAGGAACCATTTACCTGATCTGGATTTTTGCAACCAACTCCAACAGTGAAGTCAACAGAATGGAAAGATTTTCTTCAACACAGACATTTTGACAATTAAAACAGAAGTAAGCCAAGAAGTTCACTAAATGACTTCAGATCCTACTAAGTGGCTAGCACTATCATTTTGAACAGTATTCTGGTTTAAAAAAAGAAAATATTGGTCATATAATACTTTTTCCTTTTTTAGCACGTGCAGACACATACAAATAACCACAGCCTGCTATCGAGACCACTGAACCTCTGCTGCTCCCGTTAGCATAAGCCCAGGTGTAATTCTGCATGAGTCTGAGTGACAGCGAGCACCACAACAGTACTTTTAAAGCATGGCAAGAGAATCCATTTAACACTCCGCTTAAAGAGCAGAATCACATTTCACAACCGCCAGGATTTCTTAACAGAAAGGATGGCTTTTGCCCAGATATGGACAGAAGGAGAACAACAGTGACACAGCCCAATTTTGAACCAGAAGGGAGAAATGGCCGGCAGCATAGGAGTAATTGGAGGAGGTACAGAACCCAGAGAGAATAGTTAATAAATTGGTGCAGAAGTCAAAGAAAGTCTCTTCTATCTGGCTTCAAAGTGTACTCATAAATAGAAGGCAGAAAAATGCCCGTAGTAGCCTTCAAGACCCCGTACAGGAGCAGAATCATCTGCTGACTTTCAAAAAGATATGGTTTGAGAATATAAAGCCAAGGAATCTTAAATGCTAAACTACTCCTGCCTTTTCAGACCTTCAAATTCAGAGTCCCTCTGCTGCTATCTTTAAGTAGGGATCACAGGGCTTGAAAATTGTACCAGCAGCTGCTAAAGCTAACGAGCATTCACACTGCTGCCTTCTGCTAAAGTTGCAAGCGACTGCGATGCATTGCTGGAAACACTGTCAAGAGAAAACCACCATATTCGAGTGCTGCACTCCCAAGGGCAGATGCTGTGTTTGCAAGGTCATTCTTGCACTGACAGGGATGCAGCCCACACAAATTGTGTAACTGGCAAGCACGCCTCTACACTGCATCCTACAGGCACTCTTCCAACAGAAAGGTGGGGCTCAAAGGGCTACCGAGATTCCTAACCTGCCTCATCGCTTCTCTCTGTCGAGTTTCTGAGGGCTGAGAAACAGAACCGGGAAAACATTCAGCAGCTGTTCACTGCAAAAAGACCTAGCCATGAACACAGGTTTCACACAATGGTTTCAAATCACAGTCGTATGATGAGTACCAAGTAAAAATGACGTCACCTTGCTTTGGTTAAATGCATACAACCAGCCAGCCATATTGCCAGACCCGACGGAGAGCACTAACTGTTCACCCCACCTGACCCAGGACAAATAGGGTCAAGGGGTTTCAATTCAGATACTCACACTCTCACAGCAAGGCAGTTCCGAGCAGTGGTGTATTTATCGATTCATTCTTTTAGGAGTAACACTAAAGCACAATCACAACCATTTTTCAATGAAATATAAATTAGCAAGAACCTAGCAGTTTCTCAGGTGAATCTGCAGAGCTGACAGTTTTTATGCTGCAGGAGTTTGTTGGTGCTAGTTGGAAAGATCAGCCTTGTAAACTATTTCAAAAGTGAATTCAAACACTCTACCCTGCTACAATTGTTCACCCTGCATCAATTCTGTAGAAGAGCGTTAAGTAGAGAATTTAAGGCTTTTCAGACAAAACTGCAGAGTTCAAATTTAATTTCCAGACTCACCTTTGCTTCTAGGACCCTCTTCCGAGCTTTGAGCTCTGCTACAGCTTTGTCTATATCCACCTGAGGAGCTTTCTCTTCCTTCAGCTTCCTTACCAGTTCTCCCTAGAAGAAGGCGACAAAACAGAACATGTAGATTCTTTCTCCAAATACCGCCGACAACCACTCTCCTCCTTTCAGTTCCTCTGGCAATCCAAAAGGAGGGGTTTGCGTTGTCTCCCCACTCCTCGCTCGGGTCTCAAGAGGCTTGCTTCAATCAGCGCAAGTGAGAAAGGCATTGGAGAGTTAGCAAAACTGGACATCGTTAGAGAAATTAATGCCATCTCCCCCACCCTCCAAAATATTGTTAAATCCCAGACCCATTATTACATCTCAGTGTGCAAATATACTCCTCTGTTCACCACCTGACAACAGATTTCCACAAATCCTAATTTTCTGTCTTTAAGGATGTGCCAAGTGGATTCCCAGGTGGTTAATACAGCCTTTGTGCTCTTTCTCATTAATGAGGCTTCTCTTATTTCTGCCCCCTTCGTTTGTCTTCAAAATTTACGGCCACTTTAGACTTCTTTTCCTCTGCCAAATCACCAGTCAAAACTGGCCAGTAAGTGCACACATTTTTAGAAGGTCTCATAGAATACAGACATTTTAGCCTAACATCTAAACAAAGAAGATACAACATTATCTGTAAATACTATTGTTATTAAAACCAGTAACTTTGGAAAAGAATGCAGTATGAAAAAATATCCTGAATATTTCAGAGCAGCAAAACCCTGCAGAGGGCTCACACCCAGGTCTTGACCCCAGTCAAACCAGCATCGCCCTGTTACGGTTCCACAAAGGTCTCTCTGCCCCGTGGGGCTGACTGTTCCCTTTCAATCCAGGGAAGCGCTCAGCCCCTAAGTACCCAGCAGCTTTTCAGAAGGTGACCCTGCGCAGTCATGCCTAGCTTGCTCTTGGAGATGAATTAATTAACAGCCTTCCTCTCCGTCCACTCTTCTCCAGCCAAAACCAACGTCTATCCTGAATTAGTGAGAAGGACAAAGAAACAGCCCCAGGAGGAAAGCACAGAGACACTGATGCCTTCTCAAGTGGGATGTTGTAAGAATGGGATGCTCCAAGTTGAGCTTTTTTCTCGTACCTTGCACTTCTCCATTGAACAAAAAGAAAAAAAAAAGAGATTACAACATTTCCACAACACTTGCTTTTTCATAAATTCTGTGCTTTTCTGACATTAATATTACAGGCACCGAGCACCCACAGAGAAGAGAATACACAGCTGCCACTCAGTAACCAGATTAGAAAAGGAAGTTTCAGAGCTTCAAAGATTAGGCAGTTCAAAGACTAATTTTATTAATAAACGGAAGATGACTCCAAAGAGTGCATTAAAGCCAGCATACACAATGAAACAACAGGAAAATAACAATCCTGTCAGGCCCCCCAGCCCCGTCAGCTACAAGAACAGAACAATCTCCCGTTTCCTTCCTGTTAACTAGTTCTACCAAAACGTGAAAGTTCCACTCTAGGGCTGAGGACTTTAACTGCCATTCCTGGGTAACGTGGCAGAGGGAGGGATCTGATCTTTTTTTTTTTTTCTTTTAAAGTAATAAGTCCAAATTGCCTTTGTTGAGCTAGGGGGTCGGCAGTGGAAAAAACATCAAGGCAGCAGCAAAGCAGCTAGTGCTGACTCAGAGCTATCACCCTGCTCGTTGCTGAGCATCTAGACGCAGCACACAGCAACTCTTTGTCCTGATCTCTAACTAAAAGAGTATTCGGACGTATGCAAGAAGGAAGAAAAAAACACAACCGAAGCAAACAATTACGCTTGCTGACAGGACTCGATCTAATTAAAGCTATGAGCTTGAGCCCAACCCAGAGGAGGAGCGCACAGCAGCACTCGATGTGGCAAATTTTGCTGCAGCTTTGTCCCACAGACCAGGAAAGCAGCGCGGGATCCACCCCTGGATCACAGCAGCTTATTGCATCAGGCGCTGCTGCAGGAAGATACGCTGCTCACTTTCCTCTCCAGGGGTTAGGAACCCCTCAGGTTTAATTAAGCCGCTTCCCCTCTTCTCCAAGGGCTGACAGACAGGGTCCACTGCGGTCTACCGTTTCAGCTTATCGTCCTTACTCCCTGCCTTCCCTCTTGTGCAAACATCCCAGTGAATTACTACTGGAAGCTGTACGTTACAATGTCCCTGGTCCCAGCCAGACATATTTACCCACACACCTTGCCCTGGTACCCCACGCTTCTGTTCCAATCCCACAGGCAGACAGAGAGAAGGGGTGCACTGATACTAAAAAGGCAAATGGCAGTGTCCAAGACGCAGGATTTTAAAATAAATAAATTGGCTAGTTGTAAAGATCATCATTTTATTTACAAGGAGCTCCCCTGCCAAGGCATTATGCTGTACAGTGATTCATAATAAAACCTCACTGAAGTGCCGGTATAATTAGAGGGCCATAAATCCACTCATTTAATGGAGAAACACATGCACAAATCTACCAGTACACGGGACACACACGTAGATAAGTGTGCAGCTAAGCAGAAGACTTTGGATTCAACCCCTTAAAGGATGCTTGTGGGAACCCACACGCATAGGTACTGCTGCTAGAGCAGGGAGCAAGGGGAAATGCCATGTGCTGTGTCGAGGCTGCACTGCCATGCACATACACAGCAAGGGTATCAAGGCAGATTCACTTCTGAAATAAAAAGACAAGCAAATCGTTCTCAGGCAAGAAGGAAGCTAAAGATAATGGCTTCATACGTGAAGGAGATGGAAAGAGAAAGGGATGTAGCCCAGCTTATAGGACACAGCTACGTATTTAGAGATTTAAGAATGATCCAATGACTAGTGTGCAAAGAAATTAATATCCCTTACTGCATCAGGAAAATGTGCAATTATAAGGAATATCATTTACCTTCAAAATCCAACACAAACTCAGCTGTAAAGAGAAGTCATCACACGGCCCTACTGGATGAGGAAACCTCAGCAGACTGTCTTATAAAGAAAACACGAAGAGCCAGCCACGGGGCCCTAAAAGCATGACCAAGTCAGCCCTAGCCGGGGCACAGCAGCCACATCAAACCCAGCCGAGCAGCACAGAGGAAAGCCCGGGTAGGCTGACACACACAGATCCAGTTCTGCAAGACAGCCGCTCACACCACCGTGGGGAGGGGAAGGACGGCATGTGGGGAAACCCACGCGTGGGGCCACCCACACCCTGCTCTCTGAGCAAGACCCACCCCAGGGGAACACCCAGCAGCCGAGGGGACCTGGGCCAGCGGGACAAACCCACCGGGACCCTTCCCCGTGTCACGCAGCCCCTCAGCAGGACCCCCTGAGCCAGCCAGGAGCCGGGACCCGTCCTCAGCGGGGACCCCACACCTCAGACACCACCCTCAGCCGCGTGCGGGTCCCCTCAGCCGTGGGGGTCCCCTCAGCCGTGTGCGGGTCCCCTCAGCCGTGGGGGTCCCCTCAGCCGTGGGTGTCCCCTCAGCCGTGTGCGGGTCCCCTCAGCCGTGCTCGGGTCCCCTCAGCCGTGCTCCCCCCTCAGCCGCGTCCCCCCTCAGCCGCTCCCAGGCGGGTTTACCTGGTACCGCACCGCCTGCCGCAGCGGCGCGAGCAGCGCCTCGGCTTGCGGGCCGTCCATGAGGGTCGCAGCCGGGACCGGAGCCGGAGCCGGAGCTGTCCGGGAGCGGAGCGGAGCGGCGGGCGGGCAGGCGAGGCGGCTCAGGAGGCGCAGGAGGGCGGGCAGGGCGCTACGGGGAGGCAGCGGCATGGAGAGGCGCGGCGCGCCGCCCTGCCCCCCCCCGCATGATGAAATCCCGCCCGGCGTAAAGCCGGCCCAAGC
>VXAA01005745.1:567749-590240 GCA_013399115.1 Anseranas semipalmata | reverse complement strand
CCTATTTTTTCCTTTTTCTTTTTTTTTTCCTTTTTCTTCCTTTTTCTTTTTCTTTTTCTTTTTCTTTTTCTTTTTCTTTTTCTTTTTCTTTTTCTGTTCTTTTTCTTCCTTTCTCCTCCTTTCTTTTCCCCTCTTTTCCCCCCTTTTCCCTTCTTTTCCCTTTTTCCTTTTTCCTTCTTCCTTTTTTTTGTCTTTTTTCTTTTTTCTTTTCTTTTTCTTTTTTCTTTTCTTTTTCTTTTTTCTTTTCTTTTTCTTTTTTCTTTTCTTTTTCTTTTTTCTTTTCTTTTTCTTTTTTCTTTTCTTTTTCTTTTTTCTTTTCTTTTTCTTTTTTCTTTTCTTTTTCTTTTTTCTTTTCTTTTTCTTTTTTCTTTTCTTTTTCTTTTTTCTTTTCTTTTTCTTTTTCTGTTCTTTTTTTTCTTTTCTCTTCCTTTCTTTTTCCCTCTTTTCCCCCCTTTTCCCTTCTTTTCCCTTTTTCCTTTTTCCTTCTTCCTTTTTTTTGTCTTTTTTCTTTTTTCCCTTTTTTGCTTTTTTGCTTTTTTCCTTTTTTCTTTCTTTTTCTTCTCACTCAGAAAGCCCTGGTGCTGCCTGCCTCCCCCTAGCTCATTTCAAGCATCAAGGTAGCAAAATCAGCCAGATGCATCCCTCCAAACACAAGCCAAGCCGCAGCAACATGCACATGAGGTTCAAGATGATTTCCCAGCACTGGGGGATTTTTAGGCTGGCAGCAGACTATGCAGGGCCTGAGGCATGTACATACATGGCTTAACCTGGCTTTCCTCTATAGACCTCCATTTTTTTTGCCTCCAAAACGGGGTGGCTGCATGCAGCCTGCTTCTAGGGTGCAGCCCCCCACTCCTGGTTCCAAGGGTGGGGAGAGAAATAGCTGGCCCCATCCAAACCCACAGCACAGAGCACACAAATAATCGTGGGATAAATCTGTGCCCAGGCCTTGCTTTCACTTCTGTGTGCAAAGTTGCCCTGGGTGCATCCCGCCTATGAAGCGTTCGAGGGCGATGCTGCTCTGGGCCATGCCCACCCCCTTGAAGTCCCCAGACGCTGCCCATAGGGAAGGATGCTCTGAGGGTACCCCTGCAACATGGGGCGCCCTCGTGCTTTGCTGTCATCAACCCATCCTGGAAGTAACGGATTGGGCTATCCGGGGGGGCAGGCACACTGGCTGTTACTGAAACTCACCCCCTCCTGGGACAGGGCTTTTTTTAGACTGAAATAGGAAGCACAAACCTCACCCTGAGCTTCCTCTAGGGTTTGGTTCTTCCTAGAAGTTTCTCCTTGACGGAAATTTCTTTTCTGCAATGCTGGCCCTGATCCAACCGAGTGCTTAAGCAGTGCTTAGCTTCAGACTGCCTAGACCCACTCCCATCAGTGCTTTCTTGCATAGGGACGCCTTGGGAAAGCTCACACCCCTCCTGCTGTGAGCTGACGGGTCTCCCCCTCTTGCTGCCAGGAGGCAGGAATATCGGTGTGCTTTGCTGCCCCACAAAACTGGCCCTATACACACGCAGGGAGAGAGCTATCAAACCCGGCATGGGATGTGAATGCTGCACGTGAAGGTCTTCAAGCGTGAGCGCCCACAGCGCTGAGAGCTTACGTCTGCAGCTCAGCCCATCCTCATCCTCTCTGCTCTGCTTGCCAGGGGATGCAATGTTTAAATTGCCAACAGAGACCATGATTATTTCATGCGGGCTGAGATGCCCAAGCAAAAGGCCGGTTGCCACCCCCATCAGGGACTCAAAGGCTTGCCCCGATGTCCAAGATGTGCCCATTCTCCGGGGAATGAGACCAACTGTTCATGTTGGCGCAGACCACCAAAATAGTCTCATCCGTTTGGTCACACCTGCCCGACAGCTTGGACCCAGGTCTGCCAGGCTTGGCTGTGCGAGAGCTCAGATAGCAGTGCCGGTTGGTTCCCGACCCTTCTGCTGCCACGAGTTTAAATTCTGCAAGCCCTAGTGCAGGAAATTCAAATGCATATTGATTAAGGGCCTTTTATGGATGCCTTGCAGAGCATATTAAAAATAATTTAAAACTTGAATTCCAGTATTAATGACTCTTGTCTCCGGCACTTTGCGGTGATTCAGACTTGACTTTTAATTGAAACGCCTTAGTTAAGACAAATTCCTTCAGCCAGAGAAGATGAAGTGCCCCTTCAGGTGTGAGCCCGCAGGAGCATGGGGACTGGGGCAGTGAAGCCAAGGCATGCCCAGGGCCACGTGTCCTGTTTGACCCTCACCAAGTTACCTTCCAGCTGTCTGCAGCCTTTCCATCTCCGGGTTTCCAAATTGCAAAGCAGCTGTGGCATTTGGCTGGAGCCTGGAGAGGAGCTTCTGTCCTTCAGGGTTGTCCTCGGAGGAGTGGTGTCTTTGGGCTCCCCCTCGTGCAGCACTCAGGAAGCGGTCGCACCTCAGCACTGGTGATGCTCTTGTATCCCACTTCTGACAGTCCCAACAGATGGCCATGAGCTGACCAAATCTGAGGTGGTTATTGCTGTCCCCGGGTTGGACACCTCGTGCCTCAATAGTGGTGTTCTCTTCTGCCTCTACACCTGCTCCCACACAGCTTCTTCCCAGCCTTGAAGCTGGGGTCCAAAAGTGCGCCTTGGCTTGAAAGCATCCTCCAGCTAGGACAGGACATTCTGGAGAAGGAGCACCAGGAGATGGCACCTTGGGGCTGGCCCGCATAGGAGACAGGGGTCTGCACTGAGGTTTGGTGTAGAAACACGAGATCTTGTGCATTACGGAGACTTATTTCAGTGTTATTCACTTATTATCCTCTTGATCTGTGACTGGAGCCTTCAAGATGGCATGCGAGGGGTTTTTGTCTTTGTATTCCCTTTGTCTCCAAGGAAAGACAAGCCCACTGTAGGCACAGGGCCCCAAATGGGTGGTGCAATGTCTGATTTGGTGCTCAGCCCATGGGGGTCAATGCATACATGGAAAGCTCGAGCCCTGGCAGTCCTCGCTCTCGCTGTTTTGTGAGCAAAGAGACAGCTGAGAGTCCGCCCCCTCTCCCGAACACTTAAAGGAAATCCATATTTTCCATCCAGCCTCTGGTGGGACAGGCCATTGACTGTCAGTGGAGCTGGAGGGGACTTGGAGGCCACCAGGTGCCCGAAGGGCTGCAGTGGCTCTGCGTGGGGTAGGAGAGTCCCCACATGCATCGCTCTGCCCATGAGAGCCCGTGGTCAGTGGCCGGCCACAGCCTGTTACGGTTCTGGCTTAAAAAAAAACCTTACTCCATCTGCTGATTGCATACTAAATGATCTTTCAATTTTTTACGAGTGCACGTAAAATGTGAACCAGCTGGCATCCGAAGTGCTTCCCTCCACCCCGAGTGGCTTTCCTACAGGTTGCATCAATGCCACCAGAGTCACCCGACACTTCCCTGGGGACCGAGTTGTCCACCCAGGCCCTGACGTGTGCAGAACGGCAGCACCGGGTACATACACCCTGAGAGGAGTCATGGCCACCAGTGCAATTCAGGTGGAGAATAAACATTGTCCTATAGAAGGATTTAAAGAGAAAATATTTTGCCAGGTGCTGCATTTTTTTTTTCCAGAGGCATAAATTTCCATTTTGTTCGTTGTCTGTTTTCAGCATCTCGGTGACTTCCTTCTTCCACCCACCACCACAAAAGCCCCTCACCTTGTCCACCCAAAAATCAATTTATTGACAGCAGCTGTGATGAGCCCGGCCTTCACTGTCCTGCTCCTCGCAGGGACCCTCCTGAGGCGATGCAAACCCATTGCTGCCTAAACAGACCCAAGCTGATCCAGCAGAGAAGCTCCTCGTGGGGCAGCAGGGAATTCCTAAATTTGAAGCTCAAATCCAGGGCTCTGTAGGCCAAATCTGCAGCTGCTAGAAATAAGTGCTGGTTTAATGTCACCTCCAAAGAGGGTCTATGTCTTCCTTCCTCCCAGGTGGTAAAAACACTGCTCCGTACCTGCTTGTGCCACAGTGGGATTTTACAGGGCAGTTGAGTCAAGCTGTGCTCCCAGGGCTTTTGTTGTTGATGATGATTTTACCTTGTGAGTCACACAGTAATGGGCTTCCCTCTGCAGGTCAAATGCTTGGCTGGAAACTGTGGCCTTCATCTGACAGCAAAGCAAGTCTTTGCCCATGTGATGTCAAGGAGATAAAAATCATGTGCTAACGCCCCCAAACCCGAGCTGAGGAGTCCTGCAGCTCCTATGTCCACATATTCCCCTAATTCAGATGTCAACAGCATTATTGCAAGGCTTCCAGCAGGCAGTAAGTTATGATTAAAGATGGTGGTTATTTATAATAAATGGAGCTTTCAGGTGAAAAAGTACAAGTTACTCCTCTGATGGTGCCCAAGAGTGTCTGTGTGCTTGGGGACACCCTCCCCTTCACTATTGTACCACAGCATCATACATCACCTTCACAGCACTTCCAAAATTCAGCAACTTCAGCTTGCTTTTGCTTGGGGTCAAAAAATTTTGTTGTTCAAGGAGAAAACAAAACTCTGACCTCTTTTTTTAAAATTGATTTTTTTATTTATTTATTTTTTTTTTTGTAGGTGACATTTGGAGTTACTTTTTCATGCATGAACTGAGGACGCTGGTGGTAACCTTTGCAGAGACAGTGCCTGTATGTCGGTGCCCAGATGCATCTCCCATCTCAGTCGCAGGCACCAGGGTGCTGCTTTCCCTCTCCTTTCGGTGCTCAGCAGCATGGGGCTGTAGGTGGGGTGGAAAAGTCCTGCAGGTGAAGGACCAGTTGGAGGATGCCATGCCTAGAGCTGAAGAACAGCCATGCAACATCACATGAGGTTTTCATCCCAGTGATTCTGAGATTTTATTTTCTTTTTTTAAATCTGGTAAAAGTGTCCTGAGTGACAACGCAGCTTCATTGCTATAATATTAGATTTCTTCAAAACTCAGACCTACCTACAGGTCCAGGTTTTGCTAAAGGATCTCACCTTCCTAGTGACACATGTGAAGTACTCAGCCGAGACTCCTCACCACTTAGGGTAATTCAGAAGCCAGAAGTGAGTGTTGTAGCTTGAACTCATCTTTAATTATCCAGAGTTTGTTCACACTAAAATCAAACAATCAGAGTGAAATGTCCTACCAGCATAGTTCATACCAACATAATTCATTACTGTGTTGATTTCTCTCCTAGG
Organism: Anseranas semipalmata; assembly: GCA_013399115.1. NCBI lineage: Eukaryota > Metazoa > Chordata > Aves > Anseriformes > Anseranatidae > Anseranas > Anseranas semipalmata. The sequence goes on along the minus strand of VXAA01005745.1, from coordinate 585,077 downwards.
CTACAGTGACATCAGTAAATAATAGCAGACTGGATCCTGTCAAAGAAATGAAGGAGGAGATATCAGATATAGTGGGCAAATGCTCTCCAAGGGACATGATAACTACAGCAGCCTGCCATCACCCTGCAAGAAAAATAGAGTGAAAGCACATGAGATTTAACTCCTCAAAAATGTGAGTTTAGTGCAGATTTGTGTTTATATGTTTTTGCATCTGGAGTTTCCAATGCGTGTGACCACATCCTCCTTAAATTCAGCAAGCTTTTAAAAGTGAACCACAAAGGAAACACAGAGCTGACTTATTTAGGGAGAAAGAGAAGCTTTTGTTTTCTGTTATTTTACGGAATGCCATTCTGACACAACCCTGCTTCTCCTAGGCCCCGTGCTACGTAAGCAGATCCTTGTTGTCCCAGAGGACGTATCCCAGTCTCCTGTCTTTAAGTTGCAGCAATATTTTCCTGACCCACAAGAATAGAGAAGAAAAAATAATAAATGTTTTTGTCATTGTACTGCTAGAGCATCCGAATAGTCTGGTAGAACAAGGGAACTGTGTCTCATCTGCTCTTTTCTCTTCAAGCTAGTGACAGACCGCATCGGGACACCTCCTTTGATTTTCCATCTCTCAGCCTCTAACAGCACCGGTGAGCAGCCCATCTGTCAGAGAGAAAACCCACTTGGCTCCACTCCGTAGTTATTCAAGGAAAGGGACCACACATGCTCACATCATTTAGGAGTCCAGGTCCCACAGGAAACCATCAGGCTTTGATTCTTAACTCACACTATAGACAGGTACGTCACTGAGACCAAACTTGAGCGTTACCCAGTGGTAAAAGCTAGTGGGATATTAAATGTTCCCATGATCCTATGGCCATGCTTTTTTTTTTTTCCAAATCCAGAGTACATGCTGCAGTGTCCATGAGCAGACTGGCAGTGTACTCATCCTGCCAGCCCTTGCAGCACACCAGGACACGTGGGTGCTCTTGCATGGTGGAGGAGTTTGTGGAGGGCATTGCTTTGAGCATAGGTTGATGTTTCTGAGCTTCTGCCTTAGCAAAAGTCTTGGAAAATGCAAAGAGATGCTGCCAGGATGCCATTGAATTGCCAGGGCACAACAATTTCCACAGCTCTGCTTCCCAGATGCCACCTTCAGCAGTGCCATATAGGAACAGTGACCCCAGAAGTGGCCTTTTGCCAGGAGACAGAGTGATGGGGATAAACACTGATTCTTTGGGCTGGGGATGGCTGTGCTGAACAGCAGATGGTGCAAGAGGAAGCACAGCTGTCAGGATAGGCTAGCATTTTTCCTGGATGATGATGAATCAAAGCCAACAAGCTGCTGGCTCCTGCCTTGCATGGTGTCCAGTCCAGGAGAACAGAGAGGACTGGTGGCAGAGGGTTGGGCCGTGAATGTGGGAAGATCACTGGAGGAGGGAGAGCCTCGAAGGCAGGAAAGCGATGCTCAGGGAGACGTGCTGAACTCACTGTAGACTGGGTGGGGCAGAAGACCAAAACATGAATCAGCTGCTGAGGACTGAAATGAGGCTAGTCTTGGTCATTTGAAGTTGGCTGCCACTGACTCGCCTCATTGTCAGCCAGTTCAATGCAAGCCGGACAGGATATGCCTGGGAAAAAGCCTGCAGAAGTTGATGAAATCACCGTGCTGCTGCTGCCTAAAACACTCCCTACACCCCTTTTCTGCAGTGGCTTGTGCAAGACTTCACTAGCATCCTTGAGCATCCTGCAGGCGTCTTCTGATTTCTCCTCGACAGCCATGAGGCAGCAATGGAGCACACGCTTGGCTATGTAAAGGAAGAAGGAGCATTATGTAGGTCATTGATCAAGGCGTAAGAGCAAGGAGGGCTGGAGGAATGAACCACAGTGGAGGAGAACCAAAACCACCAAGGGATTCTGTGGCTCTCTCACTGCCCCATGGGAACCAGGGGGGGATGAATTATGAGGCATGGCAATCTGCTTGCTCATGGGACTGTGGGAAAGCTGGTGGTCCTGGATGCAGTGATGTTATAGGAAAGCCTGGCCATACTCTGGAGTGATGCTTCTGCCCTAACACAGAGACCTCTCTGTGGTGGGAGCAGGTGCCAGCATATCCTCCAGTGTCCTTGGCATTCAGATAGACCATATGCTCCTCCAAGGCGTAGAGGTGGAGCAGCAGCCTCAAGTTCCTTGCCAGCAGGATGACCATTGACCATCAGAGAGGTGGCCAGGAGGGACAGCTAGCTGAGTCCAAGCGAGGGACCTGGCAAACATCAAGGAACAAGATCTCCCTGCAAACCCTGTCCTGTTGCTCCACAGGGGCTGGCCTGGGCCTCACGCTTAGACTTACCTGCTCTACCTCATTGTTCTTCTGTGGAGGTGAGTCGAGTTGCTCAACAGTCGGAGCATGTGGGATGCTCTTCCAGCGAGTTTCATAATACAGAGCACAGGCAAGGGCAGTCCCGTCATGAATCTGAGCAGAGAGCTCAAATGTGGCTGATGGTTACAAAAAGTAGGGAAAAAATAGCAGTAGGTTGGGAAAGGTTGGGTGAGTTTCCAGCAGAACAGGGCAAACCCAAGGCAGCTTTCAGGGAGTGGCAGAGTTATTTAGAGATTTGGAATACAGAGAACAGAACAATAGCTGGAGAGCTTGGGGGAAATGAGTCCGGGCTGGCTGCAGGGTATCCCAGCAGGGAGGTTAACCGAGCAGCAGAGAGCTTACGGTCGAGAATCTTCAGATCTGCCCCTAAAAGTGAAATTACTGCATTGTCTGATGCTGATGGACTTAGGTGCTTTGAAAATCTCACATATATTTTACAGAGTAATTGGTCTAAATGAAATTTTCCTGGTTCTATTGGTGCTAGAGATCCAGCATCTGAGTCGGATCTCGCAGGTTTTATAACCTGTTTGTTTACACTGCTTCAAGCGAGACCAGAGTCAGGCCCCTGGATTTGGCGGTGCCTTTCACCGCATTCTTCTTTTAGTCTATTTTCTGTCTTTTCCTCCCTATCCCTGACAGGGGAAGCACTGTTCTTTCCGTGCTCCTTGTATCTCTTTGAAGCAGTCATAGAAAAAGTGACAATTAGGAAATAAAGAACCTACAGTATCTGCTTTGGCAGGGACAGCACATCTCGCTGCTGAGCCGTGCCTCATCACACCAGCAACTGCCTGCCTGGGTCAGCCAGGGATATTGCTGCCGTGGATTCTTGGATCTGCCTGAGACAACACCGTCACACTGCAGAACGGATAATAATCCAGCGGTGAAGTCAAGCAATACGCATTTTGGGACATTCATTTGCAATTGGGAAAATAATGCTGATTAGATAAGCAAATGGCAAGGCCAGATAACTTATTGTTTGGGAGATCAAGTCACCATCTGGGGCAGAGCAGCAGATACAGACTTCGGCTTTCCAGGGTTACTGTTCTCTGCCAAAATGATGAAAGGTTGCTGAGCAGTGTCAGTCTATTTCCCCCAAATTGAAGGAGTGTAACAAAAGTGAATGAGTTCACTGCAGTTGAAGAGAATTTATATCAAGTATAAATATCTATTATCATTACCAACGATGATTTCTGCTCATCAGAGCATGCCGGGTACCTAAAAGATATAATGAAAGCCAAGCTCCTTTCTTCACATCATTTATAGTGCAGAAGTCTTCTGGATCAGATGAGGTGGACCTGCAACCCCTCCTCCAGCCCTCGTATGGCAGTCGTAAGGCGCTGGATCAATGCGTAGGGCTGTTGCTAAATGCTGTCTCAAGCCCCCTTTTCCTTCCCCTCCAAATCCCTCCAGAAATGAAACCCAATCTCAGACCATCCCGTGACTTCTGTTTCCTCCACCCCAAATGATAAAACAGGAAATCTTACCAAAGCACAACGTTATGAAAGGGAAAGCAGACAAAGAGAGTGGGAGGAAAGAGAAGATAGCATCCTAAACCACTAAACAAACCTCATTTTCCCAAGGATCCCACAGACTGATAGCCTATCTTTCCTCACTTTTATGAGCCAGCAACCAGCCCCTGCCTTTCAACACATCACCTTCATGGTTTGGTGGGATCTCCGCCCTCTTGCTGGGGCAACCCAGAGGTTGCTGGGCCCGAAGGTCTCCCTGGAGCTTCTGCTCTCTGCTGGTTCCTCCTGTCCCTGCTGGTCACCTCTCTCATCTCCACAAGACACCCTCTGGTGCCTTCCACTTCTCCATAGGACCACAAGCATAGAGAGAACCCAAAAACCAGGATTTGCCATGCAAGGAGGAATTTCCCAAAGAGATTCTTGGGACTATGGTAGAGTGACTGAAGGAGTCTGGGAAGGCACATGGAGGTGACATGGCAAACTGGGACAGTGGATGATGGAGGGACCAGGATAAGAGATGAGGACCTGAAATTGTCCCCTACCATCGCTCGCAGAGACTCAGAAAGGAGTCTGAGGTGCTCAGCAGAAAACCACCAGCGGCAGAGGGACCATCGACGCTGGCTGAAGGTTTACCTACCCCTCCGGGGGGACCAGCCAGGAGTGGAGATGGTGAGTAAGATGGGGCTGGTCCACGCTCCTCTGCTGCGGCCAGCGCCTTGCAGTTCATCTCTCCAGATTTCCTAGTATTTGTTCTCTTGTTCTGGGAAGAGGAGAGAGCTGCAAGAGGCCCATCTCACAGGGACGTTTAGGGAAAGGAAAGTCCATTGTGTGAAGGAATTTGGTATTTCAGGGTTTGTTTTCCTTCTGACACAGAACAAAACACCACCATGTCAAAACCCTCCATAAGACAAAACAGAACAACAACAAAGAAGAAAAACAAAAATAACAGTGGTGTTCAGCTTGGATGTGGTCAGTGGAAGTGTTTCTCTTTGCTTTTTGGCTTTTCGATCTCAGAATACCTACTGCCGCAACTATTTCAGGAAAAGGGGGAGAAAAAAGAGAAACAAAATCCAGGTCAGAGCTGAGAAGGGAGCCTGTCCCAGCACCACGGTCTGGGTGGGCGCTGAGCACTGCCACAGTCCTGCCGTCCGCCTCGGTGTGTTCCCTGTGCGATGGCACCGAGACCCAACCAGCTCCCCTCTTCCCACCCCGGCTGGGAAGCAAAGCCCGAGGCGTAAGTGGCACCAGCAGCGCTGCTTTGCACCAGCTCTCCTTGAGCAGAGGGACTGCTGCAGAGCAGAGGCAAGGAATTTTAGAAAGGTCGGGCGTAAGGCTTGGCTCCCAGCGACGAAACACGGGGGAAGCCACGGATGTGTGCAGTGCTTTGGGTCAGACCCTTCCTGCAAGAGAAGCTCCCAGCCCAGCTTTCCCAGCCTCCCTGATGGCCCGGATGGGTTCGTGTCTCTCCTCACGCCTTCAGCCCCTGGGACGATGCTGTTTTGTGGGCACTGGAGCTTGGACGCGTGTCCCCCCCATGGGGCAATCCGTGGTGCCGGTGCCTCCAGCAGGGCAGCTCGCTGCTCGCCGCCACCTCTCTCCGCCAGCGTTTTTGGAGCGCTTGGCGCGGCGCCCAGCAGCCTTTCACTGCTGCCTTTTCATTCGCCTTAATTCGCTGCCTTTCCTTTCTTGCTCCTTGCGAGGAACAGAGGGAGAGCTTGTTCCAGCAGACGGGCCCCATCCGCTCCTCCCGTCCTTACCGGAGCGAGGGCTGGGAAGGAGGGACGGAGGAGAGGGGGGCTCTCTCCCACCCCTCCGGGGCCCCGCGGGTGCGCTGCTTCCCAGAAAATACGGTAAAAAGCCTTCGGCCTAAAAATGTAAGTCTGATCTCATGACACAGGGTGGCCCTGCATTCCTCACCTCTGACATAACCCGCTGGGAGTGTGCTCGCGGAAAAACACAAACAAGATGTACTGGGCGGCTGGCGGCGGGGCCAGGCGGCTGGCAGATGTGCTGGGTGGGAGAGGAGCCCCCGCAGCCCTGCAAACCACGAGCACGGAGTGTTCCCTGGCGGTGCATGGGTGCACGACCCGGCCTCCCCCCCAGTCCGGACCCCAGGCTGGGGAGCGGTGAAGAGCTGGGGGCGGTGGGATGGTGAATGGGCTGGGGATCATCCAGGGAGGCAGCTGAGCTGTGGCTGGGGGGGGGGCGTTGCTGGTGAACGGCTGAGGGTTTTTTTAGGGACCTGCGGTGCTTTTGCAGTGGGTTGGTGGTTGTTATTTTTTGTCTCAGTTTTGGTTCTTTTTGCATCTTAATCTCTGGGGAACTGTGGTGGGGAAGAGCTGGCGGGCAACAGGCTGCTGGAGGTGCCCTGGACGGGGTCCCCAGCAGGTTCCTGGGGGGAACAGCCAGGGCTGGCAGCAGCACGTCCCACCCCACGCAGTGAAACCCATGGACCTGCAGGATCCGGCCTTCCAGCTTTCTGCCCGCCCCAGCAAACTGCTCTGGCACCGTCCTCCTGTCCCTGCCAGCCTCCTGCTCCCGTCAGCAGTGATGCCAGCTGAACCGTGCCTCAAAGAGCACCCTTGAGTGCTACGGGCCAGCAAGTCCTCCCCTTGTCCAGACAGGACACCGGGATCGAATGGTTTGCCAGGGATCACAGAAAGAATGAGGGCAGGGTGGCGATGCGAGTCCCACAAGTCCGAGGCTGGCTTTCCCCCCAGGAAACCCTCCTCCGCGTATGGCCTTGCACCAAGCACAGGGCAGATCCTGCCCAGCGCACAGCGTGCCCAGCACCGCGCCGAGCCGACCTCCCATCTCACCCACTTGTTTACTTTCCTCTGCAAATGCCCTAAACCTTGACAACGACCTATTTTCCCTGCTGTTGCGCAAAGCTTCTTTCCTAGAAAGAGGCTCGGTAACACTCAGTCCAACCAGCCGAGCTCTCCTCGGCGTGAGCACGTACAAGCAAACTTTACATGACTGGCAGCTTTAGCTCAGCTCCAACACACCCAAACCCACACGCAGATGAGCTGGGAGACTCGGTCACACGTTACCTGAAGCTGTCCTGCCAGACTACGAGCCCAGCGTGCCGAGGGAGCAGATGAGCAGTAATCAGCCTTCAAGCCCACTCCCCAAACTTGCCTTGTCTTATTTCTTATTCATCCGTCTGCTCCTGTTCCAGCATTTAACAAAGCTAGGAGAAAGCTTTTCTTTCCTCCAGGCATTTCTCCCCCGTTTCTGCCCTCATGCTTCCTGAGCAGTGAAAACATCTGATTATGGTTTTAATTTCACATTTTAAAGAAAGGGGTTTATTCTTTAAATAATTCTCCCCCTTCCTCCACAATAATTCCAAGTTTTCGGGAGGGCAGCTCCTCCGGCAAAGGATGGCTTGCAAGAAAAAAGAAACAAGAGGAACAATGGTAACAAGAAACAATGGCAACAAGAGAAACAACGGTTCAGATCTGCTTCTTCAGAGCACACAGTTTGTCCCCGGAGCAGAAGCAGGGCGCTTTGCTCACCGGTCCCAGCGTCTTTTGAGCCACCCCTTGGCCCCGGGTTGGGCTCCCCATCCTTGCTGCTTGCAGTGCCCCGGTCGTGCTCGGGCAGACTCCTGAGCACACATACAGCTCCTTCCACAATTTCTCTTCTTCTCCAACTCTAACCCACCGTCCAGTTTTTTAAGTTAACTCGAAGTCAGTGCTGGTTTATTTTAAGGTGCCAGGCTGTAACCTGAAGCCAGAGACAAAATCAGCTTAGCAAGCTCCTGTTGGCCAGCTGGGAGCACAGGTTAGGGATTAATCCAACAGCAGCAATGACCTGGGTTGAAGATTGCTGCTTGCTCCTTCCTGCAGCCTGCCTTTGTGTACAACTCTTTGCCCAGGTGGATGAGCTGCTCTGTGTGGAAGCAAAACACAGCTTGAAGCCTGATGTGCCAGGGACAGGGGCTGGTAGAGAAGCAGCCCGTATGCCCTCTGACACCTACACACGTGCACACATGCCTTGTCCAACAGCAGAAGTCACCGAACTTCAAATCATCGCCAGGGGCTCACAGCATCATGGTTATTATGTCCATGCAGGAGCATGGCTGCTATTTGCATCCAGCCTGCAGGGATGCTGGTGGGGACCCGGTTTAACCCAAATGCCACAGAACAGCATATTTGTGGTGCATCAGTACCTAGAAACCAACTGAGGTCAACCAGTGCCTTCCTGGATTGGAGACAGCAAGGAGCAGGTCCCTGCTGTGAAGTGTGTGGAGCTGGGAAGAGGTGGGAATTGATGTGGACACCCACTGGAGCCCAAAGAAAGTGTTATCAGCCCGAGATGATACAGGGAACGAAACACTGGGGTCAGTAACAGATCCCCTTGCTCCTTGGGAAGCCACTTGACTGGTGTTTAGAGGAACAAATGATTCTCCTGGGTGACCTGGCCTTCCCTAGATGTACGGCCTCAGGTTGAGCCGCTGGATGGGTTCCCTTGTGCCCAGTAAATAATAAACCTCCCTTTCTCTCTCTCCCTCCCTCCCCTTCTAGCCTCCTGCCTCTTTGTACAAACATGGAGGCTTCAGGTCTTCAGGACTACAAAGGTGAGGTGGGAAACGATCACCTGGCCCGCTAGCAGCAGAGGGGAGGCAGGCAGAGAAATAACCTGACCACATCTGCCTGATATCCTGACAAAAGTGCCAGGGACTTCTGGGCTGGATGGCAAAAAGCCAGCACCCTCCTATGGTGGTGGTGGATACTTTGGGTATGTTGGCTGTGACAGTCTAGGGCAAACCCCCAATTTTCCATGCTTCTACAGCAAAATGGGCACTGTGGAGGCAATTAGAAAATGAGCATGGGTACGAGACATCATTTTAATGGGAATAAATAAGAGACATAATGAGGGGGATGCTGAGCTACAAGGACAACACAGAGCACAGCGACTCTTCTAGGTCTTCCTATTGCAGTTTCTAGGTCCACGTAAGAGAGATGCAAAGCTGGGCTATGGTGTTTTGCCCCTCACATCAGCTGGAGACACTCAGGAGGAGCAGCCTGGAAGGTCTCCAGGTGCCTATCATGGAAAAAAAAAAAACACTAAAGGGCCAGGCACAAGAGGACTGCAAGGACTGCGCTTAAAAGCGTGCTGGATGTAAGCGCACCACACTGTATGGGGCTGTATGGATCCCCTCTTCCACCTCTGCTCGAATTAAAGGGAGCCGTAAGTTTCATTAGTAGTTCTGGCAAACATCACGTGGGACTTTGTTCACTACTTGGAAAGGGAAACGGGCAAATATGGCATTAGTGGGGGACCTAACCCTATTAATGCCTGTACTGCAGACCCTGCTGTGCCGAGTACTGCAGAAACCTACCAGAAGCACAGAGCTCCTGTGCTGGCTGCACCAGGGGGAGGAATGGGAATGACGTGTGGGATGGGACTCACAGAGATGCCACCAGCCCCTCACACCCTCTGTGTCTCCTCGGTGGCACTGAGGCATGGTGACCTCCCTGGTGCCTGCTGCCTGGCCCTCTCCTCCAGCCCTTGACCCAGGCGTGGAGAAGAACAGTTTAATACACTTGGAGGAGGGAGCAGCCTACAAGATGGAGTCGTAGGAGTCGTTTGACCTACTTCAGCTGTCTCCTTTGGGGTGAGATGAGCTGTGCCCTAAAAGGACCATCCCTGAATGTCACAGCTGTGACTGTTGGACTTTGCCAGCTTCCTGGCTGATGGCGTGGTGGAGCTTCAAACAGCAGCACCATTCAACATCAGGTCACTTCTGTAGGCTCCTAAGAGCTGACAGTTGGCTCTGAACATCCCTGTGATCAAGAATCATAAAATCATAGAATCACAGAGTGCTTTGGGTTGGAAGGGACCTCAAAGCCCACCCAGCTCCAACCCCCTGCCATGGGCAGGGACACCTCCACCAGGTGCCCAAAGCCCCATCCAGCCTGGCCTTGGGCACTGCCAGGGATGGGGCATCCACAGCTCCTCTGGGCAGCCTGTGCCAGGGCCTCACCGCCCTCAGTGTGAAGGATTTCTTCCTTATATCTAATCTAAATCTCTCCTCTTCAGTTTAAAGCCGTTACCCCTTGTCCTATCACTGCACCCCCTGACAAAGAGTCCCTCCGTGTTTTCCCGTAGGCCCCTTTAGGAAGATGCAGTAGGCTCCTGGTATTTTTGCATAAGGACCCAGGGGAAAATGCAGCCACCGTGCCTGGGTCCTAGCACCCGCTGCTTTTCCTCCCTGAAACTCTTTCCCAAAAAATAACATGATCCCTCTGTCAACTACATAACCCCTGCCTGGAAAATCCAAGAAGCCCCCGACTGGAGCTTTTCTTTGAGCTTCAGTAGCCCTGCAAATAATTTTCCCAGGTTTGGAAGTTTTGAATGTGGCATCAGACCAAGGTGATATGAAATTCAAGTGGTCTGCAGGAGAGTGTTATCCAGTCACGGTATATTTTTTTTAAGCCTGCTTCTAAATGTGCGCTGAATGCAAACAGGGATGGAGCTGGCTGATGGGCAGCTGCCTGTGCTTGCTTATGCAGGGATTATTGGGCACCTGGGATTTTCAGTGGCACTGCACTGCTAGGGACAGCAGGCACCGAGCACCTCTGGGGATCAAGCCCCTGAGCCCCAAATAATTGAGAGCTGCTGTGTCCCCACCAGGAGGTGAAATAAAGCATCCCTACAGCCAGTGGGCTGGACAGAAGCAGTGTCTATTTTTCATAGTCAGTGCACTACATGCAATACCTTTGCCCAAAATGTCGAACAGCCAGTCCAAGCAGTCCACCTGGAGCTAAAATTTGGGTGCTACGAACAGACTGGGACTGTGATGTTGGCAAGTACCTTTACCACTGAAACAGCACTAATGAATTTCCAGTTTCATGACTTTTGTCCATTTTAAAGCTGAAACTGTTGGGTCAAGCAAGTAGAGGAACATCAATGTTAGAAAAAAATGAAAAAGGGCTTGACCCTCACTCTGGGGTCTTCCTTCAGCAGCTCTGTGGGGCAGCCGTGGGCATCGCACCACCCTGCCTTGGGCTGGCCCCTGCTGCTTCTCGCTTCCCTGGTTTCCTGCATCCCGTGGAGCTTCCTACAGCAGCAGGAGAGTCCGAATGCACGGGTGATGAAAGGTGGTGTGAGCTCCTCCAGAAACACGGGATCATCACAGGCTTCCCCACCTTCTGCCCCAGGTGCCTGTGGCATTTCTTTGACCTTGCCTGCTCCCAAGATGAGCACAGAGCAGCGCTTATAAAACACTCCTCTGGATTCACTTCTCCCTCCAGGGGGAGAATACACACCCTGATGGTCATTAGCGTGCTCCTGGAAAATGATGGGCAGCAAAGCGCTGAGTGCAGCAGAGAAGCCCTCTCGAGCAGGGTGGCATTGGCTTCAGCACCGAGACATCCTGACCTGCCTGACACCGCGGGAGGACAACTACATAATAAATAGCCTCTACCTGGAAGTCCTCTGCCCGTGATTGCATCCATGGGTTTAAGGTCAGACTACCTGATTTAACAACCTCAGGTGCATCAGCTGATCCACGGTAACTAACCAAGTTCATGCAGGAGTTATGCCATGTCTTCTAGCCTCCTGCCTCAGTTTCCAAGCTCATCTTCCCTAAACCAGTCATTCTCCAACCCCAGTGCCCGAGCTGTGAGTTGGTGATATCTGGGATGGTCTAAAAGAGCTCCCAGCTGAAAATCCACCCAGACTAACACAGGTTCTGCCCCGTAGTTCTGCTGCCTTTTAGGTGCGACTCAGGGTCTTTCCCAGGCTGTAAATGGCTGTGCCAGGGCTAGGAGGTATTCCTCCATCCTCCTCCTCTATTCCCAGCGGCTGAACATGGAGGGAGAAAGGACGTTATCATCACTGCAAACAAAGCTGCAATATTCAGGCATAAACTAAAAACCTAAGCTTGGTCTCTGTGCCAAGCTTGACATTTCCTTTCACATTCACTGCTAACTAAAGGATGCGAGAGAGAAAACACAGCCCTGTCTATGGCTGCTGGACAGAAAAGTCCCTTCACCACCTCCCCCCTCAGGCAGGAAGGACCTTCAGACTGACGATGGAAGGTCAGATATTTCGCTGCTATCTTGTTTTCCACACAACTGCAGCCCGTTGCTTCCCAAGGCTGAGGAACCAGCCCCTCCAGGCTCGCTTAGGAGATGTCACGAACTTGCTGCCATCGGCAGGTCTCTCTGATGAGCACACGTCAGCCAGCAAACTGCTGATCCTCGTACAGCGTGTGCGTTTGGAAATCTCTTCAGCTTTACTAGAGAGCAGGAAACAAGCACAGCACAGCACAGGACAAAAATAGTGGCGCTGAAAAGGTCTGTCATTTTTTATTTTTCATTCTGATTTCCTCTTTCTCAAACCAAAAGTGCCAACAGTTGTTTTTTTCCTCCTCAGTTTTTTTCAGAGCAGTAGGCATGCGGCACTGCATACAGCAATCAATTAGTTTTGTGTTGTTAATTGATCCAGGAAAGTACTGATGGGGTAGCGAGGCAATTTGCAAAATCCGTAAGGAGAACTGCATGGCCAGTGTCACTGTGTTCAAATAATAATTTGGTTTTTAGCCTCCTGTACAGTGCTAAAATACTCTGGCCATCGGAGGATGTGGGATTTATGACACAAAAGAGGAGGCCTGGAGCCAGCAGTCCTGACACCCTCAGCTTGGTTGTGCCAGATGTGTTGCTGGAGCTTGGAGAACCTCAGGTAATTGCTTGGACCACATTCAAGCCACTTCCTATGGAGTCTGATAAACCCTTAAACATCTGCAGGGCTCCAGGGGACAGATGCGAGTGGCATCATCCACAACAGCAGCAGGCCCCGCGTGCTCAAACAAGCCTTAGATGGTGCTTTTGTTTCTTCCCACTGATGGTGGACAGAACTAGGGGCCTGGCAACCCTGGAAATGCAAAGACTGAACTAACGGTGCTTGTCATGATAGCAGTGGGCACCCAAGTCTGGAATGAGCTCCACAGATGGTGGTTTGAGGAGATCCCCTGGTTTCGCAGCATTTTATCTGGTGGGCAAACTTCTCCTGTCCCTACATGGTGACCACTTCTCCCTGATCACAGCCCCAGCAGCTGCAAAAGCCTCCTAATGCATCATCCTAAGCCATTTGCTACAAAATAAGGCAATTAAGGACCGGAAACACTTCCAAACAAAGTGCTACGAAGCCATGACGACATCGTTCGTTTTGCCTGGACGTGGGCCCAGCGCCTGTGACTAGACCTGTCGTATACCCACACCTTCCAAGGCAGCGCCTGGGCTGTGTTCGTGTTTTCCTTTCACAGTCTGAGCGCTTTCCTGGACCTGCTGAACACTTTCTTCTCCTGTAATCTGTCGTGACTGTCAGGATGCCAAGAGACATGCCAGACCCAGACCCTGGGCCAAAATAGAGACAGACATGCCCAGAAAGGAGAGCTGGCACAAGGTAATATATAAAGTGAGATATGTGAAGCTGCAGGCAAATAGTATGGTAATCACATGGGTAGGTTAGGCTTGGCAGGGGGCAGAGCCTGTCTGCTCATCAAGAGAGGCAGAAGCAAAACTTTATCAGCTTTGAGAAGGGCTGGAGGCCTTCTTAGTGAGAGCTCAGGAGAGCTTCAAGGGATCAAACAAAAATAATTACACCAGAAAGGTTGAGGTGAAGGACTCAGTGATGTCCCAGTGGGGCCACAAGCACCTTTCGAAGGAGGTTTTCACAGAAAGGGATGCTTCCTGTTCCCCAAATATCCCACTCTCCGCAATGACTCCCATTTCATGATAAGGTTCAGGAGTGACCGGAGGAAGGAGCATGCACCTTGTGCAGGGGGATCCTCCACGTCTCCTCACCTCAGTTTTGACCTAGAAAGTTAAACCTCAAAGGATGGAAGAGGACAATTCATTCCCCACAGCCGGGGGAACTACAGCACAGTGAGTCAGCCAGACAGACCACGGACACGCTGCCTGAAAGCATCACACCTAATTATTTTCATCAAGATGGAGATATATTCCCCAAAAATGAAATTCTCTGTAGGTTGTTACCAATGCTTACGGCCATCCAGTCCCCTGCTGAATATTTCTGATCAAAGTCTTCCCAAGCTGATCTATTTTCAGCCCAACCCACTCAATACCTTGATTGCTACACAGCTCTTTTAGCTGCTTTTAGGTAAACACGCTGCCGTTCCCTGGCATTTTGCCTTGCTAAGCCCAAAAATACAAGTGGCACAGAAAATAAGAGAAGCTGTTCTCCTCCGCCAGGAAAAATGATGCTATTTCTGAAATAAACTGTTTTAAATACACCTCATTGGCCATGCTCATGTACATGTATAAATACACTTGACCTGGAGGTCCAGCTGTTGGCATCATGTGTGCCTATATGGAGACAGAACAGAGAGGGAATTATATACATATAAACCAGGGCACAGCTTCAGTCCAGTATGCATCTGAATGTGGAGTCTTGGTTATGATGAAATATTGGGGTCTGAATCCCATTAACACAGGTTCACGTGTACACGTCCAAGCTCAGACCAGAGGGTTATGGACCGTTCTGGAGAGCAGCTTCTGTCCTGGATGCCCTTAGGGAGGGTGCCCACCACGCTGCCCATGCCTTGTGCCCCACAGTGGAGCAGGGGGTACAGAACAGACACTCTGGGGCCCCTCTGACCTAAACAGCCCTAACTTCACTGCTGGTGGCCATGCAAGCCAGAGCGGTGTTGTTCCTTCCTGGCTTGCCCCCCCCGGTTCTCCACAGGCCGAGGTGGCCCCACGCGATATGTAGCCCTGCACAGCATTTCACGCATCCTCCCTCAGTCAGTGTGCCCAGGAACCAGAGCAGGACTGAGCAAATCGGAGTCAGAGCTCAACCCACAGCAGACCTTATTTTTGAGGAATGACAGTGACATTGGCCAGATCTCGAAGTCTCTTTTTCAGATTTCCCTTTAGCAAGTAAACACATAGAAGTCAACAACAGATGGAGCATTGCATGGAGTTATGTGGGTCAGCAAAGGCATCAGAGACCCCGTGAGTCTGAAAGAGAAATAAGTTGGCAGGGGGAGTGGTTGGGAGATTATTCTGAGATGGAGGAAGAAAAAAGAATACTGGGGTGAGCTGCCTCGTCTGTGATGTGCAGCTGAAAGTTCAGGTTTTGTGGGAGAGGACAAAGGTGGGCAGAAAACAACAAAAGCCAACGGCTCCTCATAGGAAAGGTTTTTTTTCTTTGGCTGCAGACTAGAGAATTCAAGAAAAAAGGTGTTAAACTGATAACAAAATGGGCAGGAGTAAAGCAGGCAAGTGCAAAACAAAACCAGATTTTTTGTGACAAGAGCAGATTGAACTGATGTGACAAAGAAGAAGGAGAGCTTTTTCAGTAGTTTATATAGTGCTGTGGGGAGTCTACAGTGACAAATGAGGAATTCACGCGAGCGAAGTGCTACAGCGATGGTCTGTTATGTGTTGAGGAAGAAAGGAAGGAGAAAAGGGAGCAGAGGACACCTATCAATAAAAAACCCACATTCCATTTAAGATTTATTGATAGCTCAGAGCAGAGAGTCTTTCATGCCTTTGCATTTTTGAGCTAACATTACCCAAGAGTGAGTAGTGGCAGGGATCTGTTATGAGCCATTGAATTCAAGTGGAGAAGAGCTCCAGTCTTTAATATGCAGAAAGGAAAAGACTTTGGTTAATGGGGATTTCAGTCTGAGAAACCTGTGCTGTAATAGCAGAATAGCATTGGTGCTCCTAAAAACAGAGCTGGTAATTTCTGAACACAAAATATCATGCACTGAAAATGCAATCACTCCATTTAGGGGCTCAGTATGGTGGATATGCATGAATTCAATGCTGGACAAAAAATTAATGATTGCCTTGGGACCAGTGTTTACTAGCCAATGACATTCAAAGAAAGGACAGTCCCATCTGGTCATGGGGAGAGCTGTGCTGTTGCAAAAAAAATGGAGTGAGCACAATGGACAAACAGCAGACCATGAATTCACCCAAAAGACGTGTTTTGTCTCGGAGGTGGAGGGCTCAGTCGGTGAGAGGGGTGCGGAGGTAGGGCTACTTCCACATGGGGTGCTAATGACAAAATTCCAGGTAAAACAATGCTGGGAATTTAGGGATGGGGAGTCACAAAGATAATCTGAGAGTTGGAACTAATTCATCACAGGGAGAGGTTTAATGAACGCAAACTAAAGTTGGGAGTGGGCTTGCTTACAGTGTAGGATTGTCTCCGAGGGGACAGGATGAGGGACTGCCTGATCTAGGGGAGAAAAATGTGCTAATAGCAGTGCGTTAGAAAGCTGAGGTTCAGGTGAATTTGCGTTAGAAAAGAGGCACTTTTTTAACAGAGATAGTGACAAATGTTGAGGACACACTTGAAGGTCAGCAGCATATGTTCCCCTACACCAAACCTTGTGTGCAACCAGCAGACACCCTGGCAGGACATGGAGGCACCTTGGAGGCACCATAACTCATCTGGTCCGTTTTGGATTTCTGTTGGAGGATGGGATGAGTGTGTCCCAGCCTCCATCAAGTGCTCCGTCAGGATTTCGGTGGGTTTAGGTAGACAAATCCTGCACCTGATACTTACAAGTCAAGGCAGCCCACACGGCAAGTTGAGTTTTAAACCAGAAGATGAGATCCCCAGAGGAGTAACTGGTATCTTTAATAACCTGTGATCGGTCAGAGGAGGTTGGGGTTTTCCTGGGTCCAACCCATGTCCACACTGTGTGAGACGTGCTGGAGGTGCCAGGCTATTTACCTATCAACAGCTCTTGATGCAGGACAAATATTTGTCTTATCATGGGTTTAACGTGCCCATCTCAGTGATAGCTAAAGGTCAACTGCAAAACAAAGCCCGGGAAAGACCCTGCTCTGCACCACGTGCTGCTGGTGAAGCTGGAGGCTTTCCAGTCTGTGGGGTGCAAAGTCCAACAGGGACAGTGCCATAAGGGACAAGGGCATGAAGAAACACTCTTTGCGAGGGAATCTGAGAAAGTATGGCAGAGGCTGGTGTCTGAGGGTGATTTTTTGGCATTTTAGGCTATCATGTCTGCTGTTGCGGTGCATGGAGTATTAGCGTTGGATACGCTGCTCCATAAGGGGATGGGTGAGACCAAGGCCCCCAGATCTGCACCCCCATCTCTTGTTGCCGGTGGCTCCGCTCTTTCTGGCACCAATTTGCTCCCTGCAGCTGAATTGCTCAGCGTGTCCTCCCCATCCGGAAGGGGCTGCGGGGGAGCCGTGGCTGTGCACGCTGCGGTGACATTTGGAGAGACTGGGAGGTCACACAGCCGGAAGAAAACACAGGCAGCAACCGTCCTGAAGTACACAGCCAGAAAGCTGCTTCTGCAAAGAGAAAAACACAAGCAGCACGTTTAAGACCTGCACTTTGCTTCACTATGCTTTCCTCATATAAAATGTCTTTAAAAAATCACTGGCGATTTCCTTTTCTTTTTTCTTTTCTTTTCTTTTCTTTTCTTTTCTTTTCTTTTCTTTTCTTTTCTTTTCTTTTCTTTTCTTTTCT
>VXAA01005745.1:554888-567705 GCA_013399115.1 Anseranas semipalmata | reverse complement strand
AGGTGAACAAGGAGAGGACTATGAGGACTATGAGGACTATGAGGACTCTGCTTCCACAGACCTGGGGCTGGGCCATGGATGGAAGAGCTGGGCTGCAGCCAGCAGGGCTGACTTTGCAGTGCAGGAGGAAGCTGCTGCCAGCTCCGGTTTGATGGCAGCCACTGTCTGTGTCACAGCAAGGAGGGGAGAGGCAGGGCCAGGAAAAGGCCAGGGATGGGTGGGCTGTGAAGGAAACCAGCATGGCAAAGAGCCTGGGAGAGGTGCAGCAGGGCTGAGGGCTCTTCTGCATCTGCCTCTCTCTTGGCTGGCTGTGAGGCCCCTGCTTCTTATCCAATTGCACCTCTCTTGGGAGGAGAGGGAAGGAGAATCCATGGAGACAGTCCGGAACACCCCCAAAATGTAGCCAGGTGTTGCTGGAACTGTCTGTAAAAGCCCAGTGCTGTAAGGAGGACTGAGATCCTGCTGTATTACAAGTCTGGAGAAATAAACTCACCATGGATCGTCTCTTGCCACATCCTAAATGGTTCTGTGATTCTGTGATCCTCATCATCATCCTTAAAGTAGTGCTCCCTAGTGAGCACCTGGACTTGTGCTCATGGGATCAGAGGATAATCAGGTTGGAAGCGACCTCCAGAGGTCATCTACCCAAACCTTCTGCCCAGAGCACTCATGGTTAGGTAGGCATCTCCCTCTCAGCTGGCAAAAACTACTGCATGGGCGTTCTTTATATTAACATTTTGAACCCTCTATTTCAGCCCAGGGTGGCTGTCCCTCGCTCTGTACAAACATTCTCTGGCCCAGACACTTTGTAAACTATGGCACAAATCCTGCACACTTGGATGCCTTCCAGACAGGAGCATATCAAGACCCATTTCTGCACATGAACAGAGGAACCATGGCTGCTCAAGCTGAACGTATAAGCTCCTTTTTGTCACGGGTAAAGGAGACTCAAAACCCCTCGCAAGTGTCTCAGCTGAGAATAAGTGGGAATAAGTGGGAAACAGAGCCCCTTGCTGAGTGACCATGGAGTGAAGTCAGGTTTTAAGAGCCCATGGCCGAGGGGCCTCAGGCTGTGAGTGACTTGCCGTGTCACACGCCAGCCTGCTCACAGTGGTGGCTTTCCCGACCTCGACGCCTCCGCTCCTGCCTCTTTTCACCCTGCCCTGAAGCTCCCTCTCACAGCTGATGGTCGTCATCCCTCCCTGGACTCCTGACTCAGACTGCACGCCTTCCTCCTTCTGCCCTAGGCTACCTTCTCCTCGGCTTCTGCTTTGGTTTAAAAATGGTTTTAAAAATATTTCCAAGTGTATACAATGTGTTTGCAACATCCTTTGAGTCAGGATATTATTTGTTGTTGCAAATTCTGTCCACATGTTACCTTCTTGCTTTGCTTCCTCTTACGCTCTCTCCCCATGACATACTTTCCCTTGGAAAGGGCTCCTCTTTGCAGCTAACCAAAATAAGGAGGGGAAAAAAAGCTTCGATAGCTTCACTGTTCTTTTTTTTTTTTTTCTCCAAAGTATTTGGAAAGTTTTGTAGTGGTTATTGCCTTTTAAAACTTTAAGGACAAATTTCAATAGTGAAGCTTTCCATTCTGGTAATGGGGTTTTTGCCAGACAAAAAAAGAAAAAAGAAGGGAAAGGGGAGCCTGAAGGAGCAGTGAAATTTTGTTTTCCAGCTTTATTGCATAAAGAAACCCTGGCTTTTATCACCGTTCTCACTTGCAGAAAGAAAAGTTTTTATCAGTTTGCGGGGTCTGCTTTTACTTTAGATGAAGAAGAAGAAATGCAAAGTCCCTGCTGCAGCACAGTGTGCCCATCACTTCCACTACAGGCTGTGCTTAGCAGTGGAGCAAGGTATTGCTTTAGCACCAACGGCACTCTGAATTCAGGTCCATACTCCACATCTTCCTTTGCTAAGCCTCACGAAGACTGCAGGCTGCTAGGGAGGAAGCAGGCACACAACCATAAAAAGTGAAAACAGCGCCCAGGACTTCCAGCTCCAAACTCTGCAATCCAGCACCAGACTCCTGTTTGCTTGGCTCGTGTGAGGATGCTCTTCCCAACATCTGATCCATCCCTGCGCTGCACACAAGAAGGCTTCCACCACTTTCAGTGGACTCTGGACTAGCTCCACAGCACACTACAAGAAACATCCAGAAGACGTGTGCTGCAGCTGGCCCTGAAACCCTGCCAGGAGCTGCCAGATGATTATGGACATTGCCTGGAGGAACATAAAGTTCACTGTGGCTCCAGCTTTTGAAATCTTAACTGTGTTCTCCCTGGGAGGCTGTTTTGGCTGTGGTTTCACAGAAATCTCGTGTAACCAGAGAAAACAGGGTACCTAAAGTGATAGCAGGTATCTACAAGAAACAGATGAACAATCACCCCCAGACAGGGTGGCTGTGCTAGTCATCACCTGGTTATCTGGGGCTGTGAATGAGTTTCCTGCCCGGTGGCTCTCGGAGACGGAATCTGGATGAGATAACAGACTCCAGCAGCACCCCAGTAGCTCCTGTCTAGAGGGAGACGGGAAACCAGGAGGTGGCATAAGAGGACCCGGGATGAAAGCCCACCAACAACCACAGGCAAGGGCACCTGTAATAAATAGCGGGTAGCTGGAGAAGCAGCACCCTTGGATATATCATTGCAGGTGTGTGTGATCTCCAACAGCGTCATACAAGACATGCTTGGCCTGACCCAAAGCCCATTGGAACAAATAAAGAAGAGCATTGCTTCCAGGAGCAACCTGGAAGGGGGGCAATCAGGGAGAAGGGTGAGAAATGCTGAGCAACCATCTGCCTAACATTTTTCTGGGAGAAAATAATGCCAAACAGTGCTTGTTCCCTCCTCTGTTCCCATCCCCTCCTTCAGGGAGATCTGGTCCAAAGGGAAAATCTGACACTTTTGGATGGGGCCTTCTGGATGGAGGCTGGATGCAGCTGCAAGGCAGCCACGCTCCCTGTGCCTGGTGCCCGTGCTGGGGACGCAGCGTGTGTCTAGGTTCAATTAAAATGTGTCACGGCAGCGAGACCAGTGGGGATCAAAGGCACAAGAAGCAGGCTGACCTATTCACAGATGAATTAGTCCTATAAATAAAATGAATGTGTGCAGGACAAACCATGAGCCTGTCAACCAAGCAAGTCATGCTGGAGCGCCAAGCAGCACTGGGAAATATTTTATTGGGAAATTAAGTTTTAAATGCCATTCTCCATGCATGGATGGCGGCTGCATGGCTTTTCATCAGCGAGCCCTTGCCCTGCTGCCCACTCCTGCATATTGGTTCATGGCTGAACAGGAACCTTCGATTCCCTTTGGTGGCTTTGGAGAGTATGACTGACACCCCGCAGGATGGAGCCTGACTCCAGTTCCACCGGTGCCCAGGAACACGGAGAGCAGAGCCCCGTAAGGACATTGCCGACAGCCCTGCAGGGCTGCCCATGGAGGATTCTTGTCCTCACCAGGCCAGGCTGCCAGAGCCCTGGGGCTTTCCCCACCTCCATCACACTGTCTTCTCTCCGCTTATGCTGTTAGCACGGGCTCAGAGGGGACAAACACTTTCCAGATGTGTTTTTTTCCCAGCTCCATCCTGTTATTCTTCCCTCCTTGGCCACAGTGAAGCCAAATTCCCATCTTCCTCCCATCAGATTGGCTTCTCTCACAAAAGGCTCGGCCCCTCTCACCCTTTATGAGGACCTGGGGGCCGGGGGTGTTCAGCGGGGCCAGCCCCACTCGGGCCCCAACCTCCTGAAACCCCAACGTAGATGAGGTGGGTGTAAAAGGAGCTCTGCCGACGCCTCCAACCCCAGTAGACATTCAGTGGCATTTATACCGGGGCTAATTACATCCTAACATTTTCCCTCTGTATTTTGGTATTTATTTTGGAAAAGCTCCTCCCCGGAGTCATTTTCTTCCTCAGCTTTAAAACAACAACAATAACACCAGCGTGCTGGCTTTTCCCTTGCCTGTTTCCCTCATTATTATAGCTCTGCCATGCTGCTCCTGTACAGTCAGCAGAGGAGTTCAATCAGGCTGATGAGTAAAAGTGCATAATTTTATGGCTGCATATCAACTGCCTGTTATTAAACTAATCAATCAGCTTCAGCACGGCTACCGGTACAGCACGGGAGAGGGCAAGGCAAAGGAATTGCTATGCCGTTATTTTTCCAAAAGGACGGACAAACAAGAAAAAATCAGGTCCGGCCAACCAATTTCTTCAGCTTGCCCTTTTTTGGAGGAGGAAACGGCTCGCATGAGTTACGGAGCAGGTGACCTGCAGCGAGGGAGCTGGCGCTGCCCTTCTGCTCACCTACAGTGCTGAGCCGTAGCTCAGCACTTGCCTTGCTCCAAAGCACAGGAAAGTCATCGGGTGCTCTCCTGTCGCAACTGCTGGTCCCTGCACTGGGGCCTGCTCTCAGCTGCCTCTCGCAGCGACCCGCTACAGAAGCCTCAGACCTCCTCCGGCAAAGCATTTAGGCATATGTCATGTTTGTCACACGGTTAGTCCTGTTGAAGTCAGTAAGAGCATCGCTCGTACCCGTTTTTGCTGCACAGTGCCCAGTTCTGGCCTCACGGCCAGCAGCAGGTAGGGAGCTGATTTCCACTGGCCTTACCCCAGCTGCCATTTCCCCAGATGGACCTGGTGGGAGTTATGGGGTGGCAGAAGAGAGAAAAAGGTTCACGAACTGCCTTTCCAGAAACCAAGCAGACTCCTTCCTATATTCACTGCCTGGAACCACAGACTGACTTCACCATCCTCTCTGGGGCACAGCACATGGGCCAAGGTCTACTTCTGAAGGGCTGCTGAGGGCACTAAGGGACAGTTTGTTCTCCATGCCCCAAAGGGTTGGACTTGATGCACTTAGAGGTCTTTTCTGACCAAAACGATTCTGTGTAAGGGGTTCTGTCACACCAGGGGAAACCTGGGCTACACATCAGGCATAGTTTCCTATCGAAGAGGGGTGAGCATTCACAAGGACTCATTGCTGGGAGGTTCTGGAGGTCCCAGAGCAAGCACTAGATGGTGCTTTTTCTGTAGCATCATCTGTCAGGGCTGGTCCTGGTGAGGTTCTGCTTGGAGCTACAGATGGGCATGATGGCCTTGGAGGTCCCTCACATCTCTGACTCTGTGGGAGGAGCAACCCATCATCTTTGCCTTCCAAGAGAGAGGAAGGTGTGGAAGGGCTTTGAACCTCAGAGCCAGACAGTGGGATCTTCTGNGAAGGAAGGAAGGAAGGAAAGAAGGAAGGAAGGACAGACAGACCACTTGCCACTTCGTCCATCTCCCCCTGCAGCTGGCACACCTTGTGCTTCCCTCTCTCGGCCATGTTCCCTTCATCTCCTTTAGATAAACTGAAAAAGTCAAATGGAGAGAAAGAGAGCTGGCAAGGCTCTCTGTGCTGTACCCTCTGAGTGCTGCAAGCCTTTAGGCTGGGCATGCATCCTCAGACCCACCGAGGAAAGAAAGGCCGTCCTCAGCCAGCAGGAGCATCCTTCCCCAGTTAGCTGCATTCACTTATCCAGATTAAATTGCGCTGGCTCCTTCTTGGCTTATTATTTATCACTTGTTTTGCTGTTGCATCCACAGGTGCAGATTGCTCTGCACCAGGTGCTGTGCAAGCATACAAATAAATACGGTCCCTGTGCTGGAGCTTGCCGCACCAGCAGACCGAGAGTAGCTCGGTGCGGATCCGGCCCCAGGGGCTCTTCCCGGGCAGGGAAGGCAGCGCTGTGAGCCCCCAGATCCCGGCCTTGGCAGCGGGGGCTGCGGGCTGACAGCTGCCTTCCTCCCCAGCCCATTTCCTCCGGCCGCTGCCAAGCCATTCGCGGAGCGCTTCTCGAAATGAATTTTCTGGAAAACAAATTAAAGGAGGGGTTACATCACGCAGCAGACAGCCCAACCGGCACTGCGCTGCACTGACAAACCCTGCCTGTATTTTGGGCTCTGCACCACATTGCTCGCAGCTGCTGCTGCTGCGCTGGAATTTGCAGCTCGCCATCTAAATATACTGTAACAATAAACTGATCAAAGCAGCTAAATATTATTGTCTGCTCTCTGATGGGCGGCGCGGAGCACGGTCTCCCAGAAAACCTCCAGTTACTTCGTTTTTCCCCTGTGCAAAACCACAGACAAACAAAATCGGGAGGGGGCGGAGGGTGGAGAAAAGCGGAGAAGGAGACGTTCAGTGGGTGTGAAGGCAGCGCAGCCGAGGTCTTGGAAGTCAGGAAATTCCAGTCCCTGCAGCCTGCTGCTTGGAGCATGCGGGACGGGGACAGGACGGGCTGCCTGCTGGGGACAGTCCTGCCTTAGGGTGGGACCTCAATGGTCTGGGATCCCCCCCCAAGTGCTGCCACATACTCCCTGTGCAGCCTTGGGCATGTACCTTCAGGTCAGTTTGGTGTCAACCGTCACCACCCATCAAGTGTGCCCAGCCATCAGCATCCAGGCTGAGCTTCTTTAGGAAGCCCAGAGCCCCCCAAACCCTTCCCCTGTGCAGATGGCAATAAATAAAACAAGCCAGGCTGAGTTCTCTGTGCCAACCGATGCAGCACGGCTCCCTCCACGTGAGGGCTGACACCACGATGGGGACAGGGCCTCGGGTCTAGCAGGGTGCAGAAGGACCACGCTTGCCCGCACGTTCACTCATGCAGAACCTTCAGCCCTCGACGCTCCCCCATAAATCTTCTTTCAGGTGAGCTCATCAGCGCTTCCATGGAGAACAAGCACTGCTGCAAATGAGTAGTCATGAATAATCATGCTGGCTATTTTCAAAAGCTTTTTATCCTTTGCATAAGAGATTCAAAGAAGGGCTGGTTTTAAACAGAGGACTACTGCTTTTAAGTGTTTGGTTCCGTCTCCAACCAGCAGGTGTTCTGTGGTGTCCCACCCCAGTGGCAACCAGGTCCCCTGCCATGTGCTGCAATGGGGGCAGGCAGGGGAGAGGGAGGATGCTGCTGCATTTCCAGCACCAGCTCTGATCGTGCATCCCCCTGCCCTCGGCTGTCTGTGGGACGTTGGGTGAGTTTCCTGATCTGCGCTGAGTTCTCCAACTGGAAAATGGGAAAAAGAGTAATTGGCACAGGTATTATGATTTTACATCCGTTAAAAGATCACGATCTTCTCATGTACCACGGGGAAGAAACTCTATACGTGGCTGAAACTGAGGAATACAAATAACTTTCTCATGCAAAAAAACCCTAAACCCCAACTTTTACCTGTGCATTTAACAAGGCTCTGGTGAGCACTTTCTGGTTGCCTATTTCCACCCAAGCTGGGTGCACCCTCCTATTATTTACATATACAATTTCTTACCCTTTTTTCCTCATTTCTCCTTTTCACGGCCCAGTACATCCCAACCAGGAATTAAGGATACAAATGCAAAACCTCCCCTTGTCCTTTAACTTCCTCCAGCTCTCCAGCCTGCCTTCAAGTCTAGCCTGGGGAAAACCAACAAAAGGTCTGCAAACTGGGAAAAGGAGAAAATTGAAAAAGCAAATGGAGAAAAAGTGCTTGCCATGCTATAGTTAAGCCTGTAGCAAAACATTTCCTTTGCTACCTATATATTGGTATTCTGCTACACCAGGGAAAAGGTTATAAAAACAGTTACTGGACCATGGGAAAATTTCTTTTTGCTGAGAATAAGGGATTTTTGCAGAGCCGCCTCCAGTAGCTTTATGCATTTCTTCTGTTTTGAGGAATATTTTCATATTCTCATTTTCAATGCAGGACAATTGCTGCGTTGGGCCATGCAGTGCATTTCTGGTCTATGCAGAGCAGAGACGCGCAGGGCATGTTCTCAGTGTCATTCTCCTTCATTTCACCTGCCCTCGAACACAAACCTCTGCCTTAGCATCCAGTAATTCCAGCTAAACAAGTCACCTTTAGCAAACAGAAGACCCAACTGGTGTTAGTGAAAGGAGTAGATGCATGGGTGGTGAAATGTAAGCTGAGAGAAAGTGGGAGGAAGAAAAATGTGAAGAGCAAATAGCTGGAGAATGATCCAATAACCACAAAGCAGCAGCCCCTTATTTGAGAATGGCAAGAAAACGAAGAGCTGGTAAAATTTGCAGACGGTATGAAAACGAGACTGATGCTAAGTAGCAATGGATGCTGGCTGGTTGTGCAGGCAGGTGCTGCTGGCTGAAGAGGGAATGTCTGAAGAACTTAATTCAATGCGGCCACAGGAAAAGTCAGATGTTTTGGAACAAGGGATGTGGGTCACACCTAGGAGATGGGGGGATACATCTCAGAAAGCAGTGACTCAGAGCAGAATTGAACGCTCCTGGTAGACAATCACTTGAGTATGAATTCCCAGCAATGCCTTAGCCAAGAAGGTTGGAGTAATCTTTGGCCACACTGCCGGCAAATATGAAGTGGGTGTGCTGAAGTGATATTATTTCTGTAAACAGCATTAGTGAGACTGTTTCTGAAAAGTTATGTCTAGTTCTGATGTTCACATGTCCAAAAAAAGATGTTAAGAAAACAGGAGAGATTTGCAGAAGTCCTGCCAGAATGATTTCAGGCACTGAAAACCTGCTTTAGAGTAAAAAAGAAAAACATACCCAAGAAAAAATGAAGAAGTGACTTCACTCCAGGTTACCAACAACTGCCCAGGTATAAAAGTTGGAAACTACATCAGGAAAAGGTGTAATGAGATGCAGCCTGAGAAATTCAGATTAAATCCAGGTGAGAGATCTGCACCAGTGAGAATACTTAATCACTGGAGAAAATTTCTTGAGGGAGAGGGCAGGTTCTCTGACCAGTTGCAGCCTTCAAAACAAGACTGGACATCTTTTTAAACTCCAACAAACTTCAAGCAGTAGTTACCACATGGTAATGGAGGTTCTCAGGACTCACACAAATGATCATAATAATCACTTCTAGGCACTGCCACAAGGGTAGTTCTTGGTGTAAGCTGGAGCAAATGCTAATTCACAAGAAAACATTTCCATTTCACTCAGATGCTGCTAAACCCCCTGTTTCTAGCCCTCAGTCACTATTAGGTGCTTTGTACCCATCCAAAGGCCCTTCAAAGGAGCGAGGAAGGACCTGTGCTCCATGTCCCAGCACACCCTGAGCCAGTCGTGCTGAGGTCAGGCTTCCCCCGCCAAGCCCAGATGACCATCCACCATCCAACACGGCTAAACTTTAGCAGGCTTTTTGTGCCAACGGCTCGTCGCAGTGGCTAAGACCACATCTGATTGCCTTTGACTCAGTAGTTTGCTGACTCCATGCTCAGAGGAACAAATACGACTGGCTTTTGGTGCAAAAGCTTGAGGCTGTGCTATTGGCATCATCCAGAGATGTGGATGAACCTACTGCTAATGCTATAGATCATTGTTCTTGGGAGGTGTGACGGGACTGGGTGAATCACGGCACACAAAGTCACTTTGTGTGTTGAACAGAAGGCTGACTGAGGGAGACGTTTCTTAAATTACTTGGCCAAAAAGGTAGCAACCAAGGTAATTGGGCACAAAAGCTCTTTTTTTTTGTTGTGAACTGTTAAAAAACATGGATCAAAAGCTTGTTGACATTGATGGGGATCTTTCCAAGCGATTTCAGTGGGGTTTTGGCTCAGGTACATATGCTCTGGGATATCAGTAGACTGATCTCAACAGCAAATAAAATGGCCCCTGGATGTCACTGCTGTGCTACAGTAGAGCAGCAGAAGAGACTTATTCTATGGGATGTAAAGAAGATGGAGTTAAGACCGAGAGAGAAGGCCTGGATAACTTGAAGCATTGGCTCAGACCTTTGGTCTGCCTCCAGCACAGATTGCAAATGACTGCAAGTTATCATCTGACAGATGCTCCGTAATGGCTCCAGTCCATTTCCTACTGCACAAGTGTATACATCACAACCCATGCTGCCGTCAAGCCTGCATGGTCAAACCAGCCTTGGCTGCTGATTTTTTTGCAGTTTCTCTTCTTTCCTTTTTCAACTCCTAGAAAAAAAAAAAAAAAAAGAAAGAAAAGAAAGAAAAGAAAAAAAAAAAGAAAAAAAGAAAAAAAGATCCACTATCCACCATAAATTTAACTGATTTCAGTATAAACTCTGAGCCTTATGGTTGCACAGAAGATGTAGGAAAACAATTCATTGATGTCTCTTTCAGTTTGCAAGTTTTAGTGTGAGCAGTGCTGCTAATCTTAGGTTGATAACAACGAAACCTAACGATGACATTTAAACATTATTTCTATCAACACTTTGCTTGGGGTTCAGCTTGATGGCATTTAAGCATATCATTTTTATCAACAATTTGCCCAGGGTTCAATTTGATGGAAAATGTTCAGATGAGTTGCTTGCTCCTGGGAAGGCACAGGTCTTGATTATTTGGGGTGGAGAAGAGATAAGAACCCAAATTCCTGACATTACTCCTGCAATAATTCTCATGAAGGAAATCTGTGTAGTCAGCACAAGAACTTGTAGGACGTGCATATTGTCAGGGTGGGATACAATAGTTTAAATTTAATCTCAGAATAAGCAAGATGAGGGAGAGTGGGCTGATTGCATCACTCGCTTTTCCTGTTGGCTGCATTAAAAACCTTTAATTTAGCTCTGAATTTTCTGCTGAATTCTTGTCCACTGCACTAAAGCAAAATAGTCCTGCCTTAAAATTGGCTTCAACTTCGTAAACAAGTCTGCAGAAATTTCTCCTCAGCTGACCACTGCCATTTATTTGAGCTTCTCAGTGCAGAATTAAGTAGCCCTGGAGCCTGGGACAGCCTTTTATCTTAAAAAGTGACTCTTCCAGGTAAGAAACAAAGCAGTGTGAGATGTGGGATTTCTCTCACCTGACTTCATATATCCACAATGCAGACATTTCCAGCAGAGCCAGTCACCCCAGGCTCCCTTTGTAGTCAGCAGAAACAGGCACTTTTAGGCCATGATTCATCTGCCCTATTTTCAACCTCTGTGCTGGGATGGGATGAATAGCACCAGGACTCCAGAGCCTGCACAACTAAATACCTCATCCAACTGCCCCAAATATACTGTACTTGGAGGTGTCCTGGGTCCCCCCCTCCTCCAGCTTCTGCTCCCCTACGGCCCCTCTGGAGATCCACCATCGCCCCTGCTCAGGGGGATGTGACAGGGAACGAGATGCCTGTAAGCCCGCATGGCTTCTCCTTCAGGACTTACTGAAGTTGTGACCCCTAAAATATCTGAGATTTACCACCCGATATTGCTTATGATTTCTCCAAGGTGGTCAAGGTTCAGCTCAGGTTTGACAGAGGGGAGAATTTGGCTGCCTGTCCCCACTGTGTCTGAACCCTCCTTAGGCTAAATGGAGGCTTTGATGCTTTCTTCTGGATCGGGAAAATTTCAGGAATATCCTTACCACTTTCAGGTTGACACTCAAACCAGGTCATGTGGCAGAAGGAGAGGAAGATGCATCACTTTGTACAGCTCAGACCCTTCCGAAAGCCCCATGATGCATCCTACACCCTGAGGTGGGTTTGTCCATCGGTTTGCTGATGCCAACACTTCACCTTCCACCACCTGGGGATGGAGCATGCACACAGAGGAGATCACAGATGTAGGACAGGAGCCTTCCAAATGGCTCCCCCTGTGACAGGACTGCGATTAGGGGGTGTAGCTGTATTGCAGTTGCTGTGCAAACACCCCACCGTCCGGAGGAGGCTGCATGCATGCTGCACCTGCCAGGTGTCAAAGGAGAGAACCCAGAGTCAAATACAACTAATTGCACTGACTTAAAGCTACTGTTGCTCAAAAATAAAAATACTGGTGCTCAAAAAAACAGCCTATTTTTCCCCTTACAAAAGCAATCACTAACAGAGCTAGCATGCTGCACGCCCCAGCCTTCAGCCCAGCCTGCTAACAAAGCACAAATGCAGCATTTCATCTAAAGAAGAGGCTAAGCAGTGGTCAATGACCCATGGCAGCTGGAGAACGGACAATGGAAGGTCGGCTTCCCCTGCGGCGGCATTCACTGCACGAAAGTGCTTCTCCAGGGGAGGCAGGGCCATCCATCACTGCGGGGCTTGGACCTGCGACACCCGCGCACCTCTGCTGTGCTCATTGATAGCAACGTCCCTGGCCTGGGGGTAAGACAGAGGAGCTAAATAATTAACTTCTGCAGTGAGCCGGCCAGTGGACAACAACAAAGGTTCCCTTAACCAAGGCCTTTTAGCCTGCATCTTCTCGCTCCGGGAGGACTTCAGGTTTGTCTTCACATAAACTATAAAGAAGGAGATGTCATCCAAGCATCCATAGCAGTGTTCCTAGGGCCAACGATCTGTCACCTTGTGCCCTGCGCATGTCCTCCTCCGGCAGTGTTTGAACCACGGCAATTATTTTCGTGACACAGACACACAGTGAGCTGGCACCAAACCATAACCCAGAGCTGAGTGAGCTCCAGAGCCATCAACAACCTCTGGAGCCATGCAGCCTCACTGCTGGCTGCCGTTCGTGATTCCTTAAATTGTCAGCTAACAAGATGACAGGGACAACATCAGTTTAATGATGTGCACGCTCTCATCATTAGCAAGACCCAATTAACAGGGAAGCCTAAAGAGTCCTCAAATGTAAGCTTGCTAATTTAAATACAGATAATTCAGGGCACCAGTTGAGTGCTTAAACAAAGATTTCAAAGGCCTTTGTCTGTGTCGATAGTATGGACACAAGCCTAATAGATCCTTATGAGCTGCAATGGACTGGACTCTTTGGGGTGTTTGTGAGAAAATTAACACAAATTTGTCTGCAGCGGCGAATCCTTCAATAAAACTCCAGTTAAGAAACAGTCAAACTTTCACAACCATTTAGCAGATTACCATGTAAGAGGCAGGGAAAAAAAAAAAAA
>VXAA01005745.1:532243-554868 GCA_013399115.1 Anseranas semipalmata | reverse complement strand
AAAAAAAAAAAAAAACAGAGACAGAGAGAGACACTTAAGCACAGCTTTAAAATTTATTATCTTTTTTACCCTGAAACAGTATTTCTTTTTCCTCTTATGCATGTGACTAGGTTATTTTACCAACCAATTCCAGCATCTCGAAAGCACTCAGTGTCACAAGGCAATGGGTCTTGGAGTCCAGGCTGTCAGCTGAACTCGGGAAGTTAATGGGCTTGCGTTGGCGGGAAACATTCCTGGAGAAAACATCTTGATAAAAGAAAAAACATCCAAAGAGTGACAAATGGCCATATGAGGCCAAAGGAAGAAGGAGAGAGGGAGCAAGAACAAGACAGTGGAAAGGAAATAGCACTGGGAGGAAAAGAAAGGCACATAAAATATATATGTATTTTATATATACATATATATGCCTAATAGAAAGCACGCAATAAAAGCAGTCACCCAGGCATGAGGGATGCAGAAGCAGCTGTTGTTTTAGACAGATTTATCGCAGAGTGGAGTTGGGCAGCTTGAAACTTGCAGGAGAAAAAAGAGAGAAGAAGAAGTTGATTTGATGAAATAATTATGAGCAGGAGAATGTGATGGAGAAAGGAAGAGAAGGCTTTACAGCTGGCAGGCAAATGAAAAAGCTGAGCAGATCCTCTTGAAACTGGTGGAGATTTCAGCTCCTGTTTTTTCCAGCTCTTCATATGTCTCTCATGGCTTGAGTGCTGCAAGTGGCTTTGCCCCCACCTCTCTTTTGCTCAGAATGGCAGGCTTGTTCCACCAAAGTGCTCTGAGCCTTAGGAGGACAGCAGCTTTATCAGACAGTGCATGTTATAGATCCACCGGCTATTTTGGGTAAGACAAAGCTCTTTTGTCTCTGTGCTTAACCCCATCTGCTTTCCAGAGCTGCCCTGGATGCCATGCACTCCTTCTGCTCTAGAGTAGCCCTGTTGCTGCCCCACTGAGGCTGCACGTGTACTGAGGAGCTCCCCAAGTCCCTCCTGGAGATCACAGGAGTGTGAGGGTGCAGCTCTTGAACTGTGGGATGAGAGCATTTGGGATAAAACACCCGCTGTGCATGGGAGAGTCATAATTGGCTCATGGAGCCCCATCAGAGACGCTGCTGAGCTCTTGGTTTCCCTTCTCACATTAGGCCATTCAGGAAAGCCAAGGATGTCCGTCAATGCTCACACCCAGTGAATTATTTAACAAAGAGGCAAGATCCAGAGATTCCTTAGTTGTTCATACCCAGCCTTGAGAGGCTGTGTGGACACAACAAGGCACAGGATAGGGGATTGCCTTTAGTAGCCACAGGCAGCACATCAAAAACAGGTTGACCTTGTCATAGGAGCATGATTTGGTGCCTAAACACAAGCAGCCAACACTTTTGGGAACCATTCTGGACAAACCATTCAGGACAGGGAAACTGGCAGGTCTGGCATAGGAGCTACAGGAGACCCATGCCTTCCAGATGGAGGACAGATGGGACACCCTGGGACCTCAAAGGGCACCTAGGGGTGGGTTATGCATGAGCCTATCTCACATACAGGCATATATATCATAGACACCTACAGGTAGGTGACAGGCCAACCAGCTGAATCCCACCCCACAACTTCTGACTGTTAGAGCACTCTACAGAGAGCTTAAAAGTTAACTTCCCTCAGCAGTTGTGCTGACCTTGAACAGACAAAAATCAAGGACCAATCCTCAGTCCCACTCCACCTCCTTCTGCAAAAAAGGCTGGGATTTTAAATAAGTACTTGTGCCTTCTTATTAGCATCTATGCTTACATACTAGAAGTCACCTTTACAGCCTTTTAGCTGAAAATGGAAAGCTATGATTCTCAGATCCTCACAGGGCTCCTATGACTGTCAGGGGACCACCACTGACTTCTCACCACCACCGTAGTGTGAGACTACCATGAGAAATGGTAGGGCAAAGTTGCAGCATCTTAACTCACCTTACCCCAGAGCTGAGCCGAAAAAGCTCTCTCTTTAGGAATCTTGGAGATTAAGAAAACTCCTTTTCTCTCTCCAAAGTCCCCCTCATTTAGTTTTCACTGACTTCATTGGTACTTTGCTGGTTCCATCAACAGCTCAGGCTGAGGAGTCTCTGGGTTGGATTTATTCTGTGCAGTCAACATGGGTCTGTAAAAAGTGTTGTCAGACTTTTGGGTGATCAACCGAGTTCTCCCCCAAAGTGAAGGTCTCTCATTTTCTCTAGAGATATGTGAATTCTTGCCCATTTGGAAAGCTTTTTGTTGGTCAGGGGAGCCGTAAATAAGGTTTTACTGACAACAGCAGCCATGCAAGCAATGATGTATTATCACCAAGAGAGCATAACTTACCAGTGAAATAAGCTACTATTTTGTAAAGAATTGCTTCAAAGAGTGGTCATTTGCAGCTGATCACCAGTCACGGGTAATCTCTTTGAAGAGGTTGGTTACATAATAGAACTGAACAATATATTCATTGTCAATATTTTTATATGTACCTAATTTTTAAAATATTCACTATTCTTATTAAAATTTAACTTTCTGTTTTTGAATAGTTGCACAGTCTTGTTGGTCTGAAAGCAGAATGCTGACGCCAAAATTTAGTATCCTGGCATGTGATTTATTGGTAGAGGTGCTCAAATATGGAAACCAGGACTTTGATCTTTTCATGAGAAATAGTTTTCCCATCTGTAATCCAGGAGTATTTCCATCAGCTACTTTATAACTATGTAATAGCTGTAAAATATGAAATGAGTCCGAGTAACTATTAAGGAGGTGGGATTTTCCTCTAATCAATTAACTTTTGAAAGCCCTCGTCCTCCAGCAGCTCTTTTAGCACTAGTCTGCAAATGGGATTGCTCATAGAAATAAGAACACACGTTTTTTTTTCCAAAGCCTTGATGTCATGATGGATCTTCCTTTTCAATTAATTTGAAAAAAAACACATATTTATGTGTATGTGTTCAACATCACCGGGAGTAAGAATATTCCATCATTTTTTTCTTCTCATGAGCTACGTTTAATAATGTCAAAGCAAACCTGCTCTTAGGGCAAATCTCTTGATGCAAGTGGAACCAAAGCCTTTGATCCATGAACCTTCTGCCCCACAAGAACGGTTTCCCCCAGCTTGCTTAGTCTACCGAAATGGGAGCTGCGATGGGATGCAGCTGCCGACTCCACATTTGTCTCAGGGGTAAACATGAAAGATCAAGCAGAGCCAAATTAAGGGCAAATGAACTGAAAGTGTCAATGAAACCAAGTGGTTCCAAGAAGGCTTCTGCCTATCAGATCAGGGATGTTATGAGACAGCCTCTTGGGAAGGGAGAAGGAGCCAAAACACCTTTACGGACTTAACACAGAGCCTGGATGTCTCTGTACGTCCGTTCCGGCTCCCCAGCCCTCTGTTCGTCCCTCGCTGGCTGCTCCGGAGGGTGGTGAATGCAACATGGCACTGTGGGTCAGTGTCACTGTCCCCTGCTCCTGCCCTTGGGAGGGAGCCATCGCCCCGACTGGCACCTGGGAGTGGATCCATCCTTGTAATGTGCAAACACTGAACAGTTTGAAGCACGAGGAGGCAGGGGTGAGGAATATTTCTCACCAGCACTTTATCTTGCCGGTTGGCCCTGTCTTCACCCCTCCCGTCTTCGTCTCTTCCTGCACCGAGCACCAGCCTTGGCCGCTGAGTAATGGAAGAGGGAGGAAACCTTGGAGGAATCCAAGAGAACAGGCTAAAGAGATTAGAAAGGGCAGCACAAGTCATTGAGAGCCTTAACATCCTCTGGGGGGCTCTGCATGGTGTTGGGGGGATAGATGGATAGATGGATAGATGGATGGATGGATGGGGTAGGGACAGCTGTTGGAGCACAGCTGGACAGGGAAGAACCTACTCAAGAGCAACACCCCAAAATATCAGGAAAATCTCCCATTGGCACACCACATTTCTTCCCTCCCAGCAGCCTCAGGACTTCTTCCCCAGTCCCACATTGCCCCTCCATTTAGAGAAGCCCCACACGTCGCATTGAAGCTGAACGTGCCTGTGAAAGTGATCTGAGATGCTCTTTGAAGAGTGGGCAGGATTTTTCATTGCAGATTCCCAGCTGCATTTTCCTGCTAGCCTTGCATTCCTGAGGATGCAAATTGAGACGGGAACGTATGTACGGTGAACGTGTTACCCATTGCACCGGCTACTCCCACAGCCAGGAAAATATTTCCTGTGAGTTTCCTCCCTTGCAAATACAAAAATCAGACCAGTTTTTCCCCCTGAATTTTCCAAACACTCTCTGGATTGTTCCTGACTGTGTAGAAAGCTCACGTTTCATCCCACAGCTCACAGAGAGTCTGGCATGGAAATATATTGTGATAACATTGCCATCATCATCTCTACTGCAATTATCACTACTTTATTCTTATTTGTTATTGCAGTTCTTGTAGACTTCAGCTCAGACAGGAGCTGCTGGCATTAGCAGACATACAGACTAAATATAAACAGCAGGTAACAACCAACGAGTTAAAAGTCCCTGGCAGAACTCACCACTCCTTTATTTGGAGGAAGAAACCAGCATCTTTTTCTAAGTTCTTGCAGTGCCCAACACAAGGTGCACAGCAATGGATAATTTTTCAGCTTTTGTTTCAAGTTTCTCTAACCTCTACTGGGGGGAACACAAGAGAAAACGTTTGTGTGGGCATGGCAGGAGTGGGGGCAAAGGGTGCCAGCCCCGGGCAGCATAACAGGAGAAATCACAGCCCTCGAAGCTAAACCCATTTTTGCTCTGTCCTGCTCCTAAACCACATTAATATGTTCTCTCAGAACACGCTCTGCCCAAAACAGCGGCCCATGGTGGCTCTTGGTGACACCAAGGCGAGGAAGGCAAGGACAGACTGGCTGTGCTGTTGGAAAGGTTTCCCTGGGGCTGCAGTCCCACCATCACTGGGCTGGCACCCCTGCCTCGGGGATGGCCAGGACACCACCAGCTCCCATGACTGTCCCCAGGACACGTTCGTAATCACAGTGGTGTCAGCACTGTTGCTGCCTCTCCAAATACAGTCCATTGTTAATTATTGTTCATTAGCAACAATGTTATCATTAATATTATTGTATGAACATATATGATTAATTCTTCATTTTCTTAATTAAATACTTAATTATATTAATTAATTAAATTGGGCCATTGATTTGCAAGCACTTATAGCTTATATAAAACTCTCCCAGCACTGAAAGTCGTCCTCATCCCTACCAAGGCCTCTTCAATTGCTTCTGGCCTGATCCTGCCCCTTGCCTTGCTCCAGCCCAGGCCTTTACGTAGCCACATCAAGAACAGAATCAGAGAAATGGATGTGGTGGTTTCACCCTGATGGGCAGCAACTCCACCACACTGCTCTCACTCCCCCTCCTCAAAGGAAGAGGCAGAGAAAATACGATGGAAAGGGCTCAAGGGTTGAGATAAGGACAGGGAGATCCCTCACTAATTACCATCACGGGCAAAACAGACTCAGCGTAGGGAGATTCATATAATTTATTGCCTATTGCTAACAGACTACAGCAGTGAGAACCAAAAGCAAACTAAAATCGCCTTCCCCCCATCCACACTCTTCTACCTCCTCCCCCTGAGCAGTGCAGGGGAACGGGGAATGGGGGCTGCGGTCAGTCCCTAACGCTGCGTCTCCGCCACTCCTTCACGGTCACTCTCTGCCCCTGCTCCATGTGGGGTCCCTCCCATGGGATGCCGTCCTTCCCGAACTGATCCTGCGTGGGCTGCCCACAGGCTGCAGCTCTTCCAGAACTGCTCCAATATGGGTCCATACCACGGGGCCCATCCCTCAGGACCAAACTGCTCCAACATGGGTCCCCCACAGGTGGCAGCTCCCGCCAGGCCTCCTGCTCCTGCGTGGGCTCCTCTCCATGGGCTGCAGCTCCAGCCTGGGCCTGCTCCTGCGGGGACTCTCCATGGGCTGCGGCCTCCTTCAGGCCTCATCCACCTGCTCCATGTGGGCTCCTCCACGGGCTGCAGTGTGGAGATCTGCTCTGTGTGGTACCCATGGGCTGCAGGGGGACGGCCTGCTCCTCCATGGGCCTCTCCACGGGCTGCAGGGGAACTTCTGCTGCGGCACCTGGAGCCCCTCCTGCCCTCCTTCTGCGCTGACCTGGGTGTCTGCAGGGCTGCTTCTCTCGCATTTCTCACTCCTCTCTCCCAGCTGCTGTTGTGCAGCAGTTTTTTACCTTTCTTAAATCTGCTCCCACAGAGGCACAACCAGCGTCACTCTCTGGCCCTTTTGGAGCTGGCTGGAGCTGGCTCTTATCTGACATGGGGCAGTTCTGGGATCTCCTCACAGAGGCCACCCCTGCAGCCCCCCTGCTACCAAGCCCTTGCCACATAAATCCAATACAATGATTTGAGTTAAAACCAGTATGCTTAAGTTCGCCACAGCATTGTCCCATCACTGAGTCCTTTGTCTTGACATGCAATGTCAAACAAACAGAAAAAAAGATGAGTTTGACAAATGCGCCATGGGACAGATGTGTTTGGGTGCACAGCTAGAGCTACACAGCAACCCCAGTACATGCCATGTTAATAAATTAGGCAGGGGATCCAAAGTAACTTGGAGTCACCAAATTGGAGAGAAAAGAGCCAAATCTTGCTGTCTTTATCTGCTGCTCCTGTGCTAATCCTCGCCCCAGATATAGGGGCTCAATTCTGCTGCTTAAGCATAGGGGTGCAGTTGAGATGCCACCAGGGATTTGCAGCATCCATGTCGGTATGATGCAGGAGCTACAGGAGATCTCCAGCATCCTGGAGTTGGGAATGGGAGGTCAGGAGAGACACCCCAGGACACCTGCGGAATGAGAGAGATGTGTGTTTGTGTGTACGGGCACCTGTGTCCCACGCATGATGTCCCAGTCTTGAGCTGAAACCTGGTGACTTGAAGATGCCAAAGAGCCTAGACGCAGGTGGGAATGAATCCAGACATATTATCACCCTTTCCTGCCCTCTCTCTGTGCACTGCACAGGAACTTGGTTCACTTAGGACAAAAGATCATCCAGCACCTGCTGAAGAGTGAGATGACTCCACAACTCACCTTTGTACCTCTTCAGCATCAGATTTCTGTGCTCCTAGCACAAATCTGGGGATCACACCATCCATACTCAAGTGCCTGGGCTGCCTCTCAGGTCCCTGCCTTCCCGAGCTGTTCAGTATTGATTCTTGTAGTGCTTGATTTCTGCGTGGTGTTGTACAAAACAACATGCCAAGCCATGGCGGCCCATAGGGCAGGCATGGCTGCAAACAGTAGGGTTTTTAAAGACAGTGGTGTGAAAGGGAGTGACCTGCTGGCCTCCCTCTGCTGACAGATTTAGGCAATCAGGCAGCGGTTGACAACTGACCTGAGTGTAGGGCTCAGGCTCACACATCCACACATGCAATAAAAGCCCTTCATATCTTTGCATCTGCAGCTTGCTCTCTGTCAGATGTCACAGCTTTTCTATCATGCGGTGAATGCAAGAAGTTATCACAGCAATGCTCAGCTATTTCATGGGAAAGAAATTCCTGAAGGGCTATTAAATGTGGAAATAGCACTTCTGGCAGTCTGAGAGACACAATGAGACTAGGGACTGGTATTCAAGGTGATACCACTGTTTGCCGTCTTCTTATACTCTTCTCCGGGCTCTTGATCCCTTGATCTTAACCCATTGACTCTTGATCCCTTGCTGGAGGCAGGACCTGATTTAGATGGGCCATGAGACCAATGCGTGTGGATGTTCTTCACTCTCTGATACCTTCAGTAGGTGTCATTTTGTGAAGTGTTTCAGCTTGCACCAAACCTTCTGATTCCTTTGAAGTTAATGTGACTTCAGGGTGCAAGAAGCCACCTCGAGGCACGACCGATCACCTCTTTCATGTATCATGAGCTTCACACACTGCAGTCTGGTGGAGACTGGGAAATGCACCAAGACAGAAAGCACAATTGAATATGGGTTGGTGTCAATTAACTCTAGGAATGTTCTGAATAAATTAAATTATGCTGCAATCTGAAGCTAAACTGATCCTTAATTAAAAGATAAGATATTTTTTAATCCTCAGATGATTTAAAGAAAAGAATAATAAAGTATGGGAAACACACTCACCCTCCTCAATGGCTGAACAGTTTCACAGCCCTGAGCAATATGATGTGACTTCAAAGTTGTCCCCTGCTATAGCCCTGCTTGGAGAAGGGGGTTGGAGAAGGTGACCTCCAGAGACGTCTTCCAACCTAGATCATTACATGAGTTTATGATTCAGCTACACTGCTCCCTACATTGTGAACCCAGCTTTTGGATGCTGAAAGATCAGGATTTGGTTTGGAGACTTTGGTGGTGAACAAGTGAACAAGAATGAGGAAGCACAGTGCAATGTGTCAATAAAATATATATATATATATATATTTCCTTTCTTATTAAGATTCACCCTGGAAAACAGGAGTAGGTAGCATCCTCTAGCACTTGGAAAGTGGCCCCCATACACAGAGGAGTCCTGGGACTTCTGCTCCTGTTTCCAGCTGAGCACGAGGAGTTGGAAACCTGCATCTTACCAGCCCCCAAGAAATGCCAGGAAACACGGAGAGAATCCTTATTCCAGTCACCATAGGCCTAAATAGGATTCTATTTCTTTTGAGTTCCTGATTTGTCTCATTGTTGACCAGGGGATGCACCCTGCTTGGGGATCATATAGCACAAAGGAATAACTTATGGCTAAATAATGCACTGCGGGTAAGCATAAATCACTACAAAAAGCCAGGAAGGAAGGTCTTACATAGGCACAATCTAGCCCATGGGAAGCAGTGGTTTTTGAGGCTGGGAGGAATGAAATATCAGGCCTGATACTTTCTTACAATGATTTAATACCACTATAACCTCATTCACTTCACCTGAGCAACTCCCCCTTTTTGTCCGTTGTAAGAGAGAAGAATAAGGCTGAACAGAACCATTTTCCCTTGGCAGCCCCAATACAGCCTGTCTTTTTGTTGACTCAAACTCAGATCTTTTTTTCTTTTTTTTCCCATTATTAAAATGATTCTTTTCAGTCAGGGCCTTTTATAGGATGTTCTGCTGCAGTACAATAAAGCGCATATTTTAAAACATTCCCACAAAGCCTAAAGCACCGCCACGGTCTGTGGCTGGGTCTGATCCTTTGCTTCTGAGCACGGAGCGGAGGAAGCCGCAGCATCCTGGATGTCAGCAGAGCTGCTCCTGATTTACGCTGGTGCAAGTGAGTAGGGAAGCAGGTCTACCCGTTTATGGCTCATCCGCTGGAGTGCCCACAGGTTTTGTTGCTTCAACATGAAAATTTAGGTTTCTGCAGGAAGTTGACTCTTGCCTCAGCTAAGGTCCTAAAAAAGACTGCCTCCATAAATACACCATAACAAACCACCCCATCGCGTTCCACATATTCCTCTTTGCAATCGACTGCACAGTGAAAGACGGCTGTATTTCACAGGGCTGAGTTACCCAGCTCCGCTTTGGCTGAAAACCTGGGGATAGACATTGTAAGACAATTTCACTTCTAACCGGCAAATTTTTATGTATTTCATAATGGCTATCCTATTTTATCCTAAAAGCATAATTATTTTTTAAATTTATTGCTGTCAGGTCTGAAATCTATTGCAATAAACAAAATTCAGTGATTAAAGAGGTTGTATTCTTGCCTTCACCAAGAATATTTTTCTGCATTTTTATTTAAAGACCTATTTTTCCCCAGCTGTAAGGCTTTTACAAGCATACTCATAGAAAGAATCAGGATAGATATTCAAAGTTAAAGCTTTATCAACCCACATGGAAGTTTTTATTTCTGAACTTCTACTCTGGATATCAAAAGTCATACCATCTTCCTGCAGATATGGTTAAAAAATTCCCTTTCCTTCAGTGTCTCAGAAATTCCAAAAGGAAAATTACAAAGCCAGCCCAAAAAGTCATAAGGAACATATTTTATATACAGCTCTCTTCCTGAGAATGCTGTAGGTTTAGGATAATTACTTGTTCTTGCAGCTTTGTGGGTAAAAGCAAAACAAAATAAACCATTGAAGTAGTTTTTTTGCCTTATGGCCCAATGTTAGGGTCTGCGCACATTTGATATTAACTGGAGTTTGGCCTGAGAAAAGGCTGAAAGATTAAGATTTTAACATCACTTAATCTCTTCAAATTATTTTAACTGGAGACTGCGTGGTTTGCAGACGTGGTTTTGCTTTCGCGGTTGAAGCCTGGGGCTGGGAGTCAGAGCGGGGAGCCCAAACCCTGATCCTGTACCACCACTTATTTCCTGGGTGGTCTCAGAGAAAACCATCTTGCGTTTCTTGCCTTGGCGATTGGGTAATGATGCTCCCCTCCCCTCGCAGCCCTTCCCGCCCCACCGGGCACGGGTGGGAGCAGCCGGGCTCGTACCGAGCGGGAGCAGGTCAGGCGCTCGGGGCTCAGGCTCTGGCAGCCCGGCTGGAGCTGGCACTGCTGTGAAATGACCAAGCTGCAAGATGGGGCTTAGTGTGATGGGCAGAGCACTCACCTCCAGCTCAGGAGGAGCTTACTGCCAACTAACGAGGAATTGGTGGACGCAGGTAAAGGTGCCCACCAAAGAGATGGCAGGGTGGCTTGTTTGTCACGGGTGTCCTGGAGAGCCAGACCACCGCGCAGTGGGCTGGAGGTATAGTAGATAGGAGCCTTATAACGCACCTCAGCTGGCAAAGACTTCAGGGTGATCACTAATAAAGACTTCAGGATGATCACTAATAAGCACTAACGGCAGGATTCATTTCACCTAATTTTAGCTGTCTAAAAACATCCTAGCAGGTCATTTAGGACACATCTATATGAGTACTACATATACTCAGGGCTATTTTCTGGGCTTTTTTTTTTTTTTTAACCCCGTGACCAAAAATAATGACATGGTTCTTGTCCTTACACCCAGCCCAGTGGGTATTCACAATTGCCCCTGCTGGGGATATTCCCTGTCCCTCCTGGCCCCTGAGCCACACCAGGGCCAAGACTAACACTACAGCTCGTTGGATCTAGCTGCCAGGAATATTTCCTGGCACCACTTAATGATGAGCATGCCATGCCCATCTCCTCAGCACCCTTCTCCCGTTAGCGGAGGATGACTGATCTTAGAAGAGGTATCTAAGACACCAGTTGCATGATGAGGTCTCCCTCCTGCCTGGAAGAGTTGGCAAAGACCCCATAGCAGGGACCCACCAAGAGCTGGGGGCCAGCATGGTGCACCCCACTCCGCTGCACCCAAGGGTGACCTTGCAGGCAGTTTGCAGCCATCCCGTGTTACGGAGCCTATCGGCTCAGGCAATGCCAGCACCATGCCTGGGAACGCCGGGATTGGCAGTGTGGGAGCCAGGGGCCAGGGCAGCCTGGAAGAGCCTTGCAAGCCGACCATGATGCCCTTCCTCCCCCCTCCCCAGGCATTTCACATCCCTCGAGTCCTTCTTCCTCTAAGGTAATTAAGGGCACAGGAGAAATTAAGCTAATTCTGTTGGGGCTGTTGTGTCTCTCACCATCAGTTCTTACTCCCCTGCTTGCTACACGCATGTAATTAAAGCAGGTTTGTCTGCTGTGAGATGAAGCACCTTGCTCCTCAGGACCAGTTTCGGTTGCTCAGCCGGAGCTCGTGGAAATTCCTCCCGGCCTCAGCCAAAGCGTGTGGCTGCTGGCACTTTGCGCACACACACACACACACACACACACACACCCCTGAATCCCCCTCCCCAAGCACCCCCATGATGCTCCAGCTGCAAAGACCTGCGAATCTGTCACGGGTCGTGCCGGGTCACCGACCGCCCTTCCCCGGTGCTGAATGATGGGCTGTGCCATTTTTAAATGCTGCCTTCGCAGGCGCTGCAGCAACCTTAAAACACATCCCGTGCCAAGCGTATGGCTGCTATGGCCACTCTCACTCCGAGCACCAAGGACAGATTTAGGAGAGGCGGAAAGCAAAGCAACACCAAAGGGCACAGGGACAGCACAAGACCTTCCCGTCCTCTGCAGGAGAGAGAAGAGCCTCAAGAGATGCCCTATGCCTTTGTGTAAGAGCCTGGCATCGGAGGGAGAGGGAGGGAAAGCTCTCCACCTCCTCAGCCAGCAGGTAGCCCAAAAACAAGAGGTAGATCTGGCAGGGAAAAGGGAAATGTACCGGTCACCACCAAGCAGCCAATGTTGCCCGTGCTCCAGGGACCCAAACAAGTTCAGCCACAGCGTTGGGTGGTGGTGGGACCACGTCTGGGTGAAAGCTTGCTGAAGGTCTTAAAATTGCACCTGCAGACTCCCAAAGCAGACCCCAACATCCAGAAGGGCACTGAGCAAGATTTACACCCTGCAAGTGATGGCAATCCATCCCAAAGCTGTGATTACCTGTTCCACACCTTCCTGTCTTTCAGGACTCTGCCTCCCTGCTGGATTTATGGGACTCCAAACAACCAGTGCTTTATCAAACCTGGCACTCTCCCTTCCATTTTACGCCCCTGCCTCAGGTTCAAGGGTACAAGTGACAGAATGTAAAGTTACTGAGGGCTAGCAGAGCCATGGTTACTATTTTTTTTATGTTGCACGTTCCTCACAAATGCAAGGTAATATATTCAATTATTTTTTCCATTACAGATACACTTGCCCATGTTTAACATCTCGAAAGTCCATATAAGCCTGAGCATGAAGACCAAGGTTAAGGGTCATATGAGAGGCGATCTCTCCACCTAATATGTGCAGGCACAAGAGTCTGTAGAAACAGCAGTTGCAATGATGACATTGAAATGTCATCGGTCCCAAAGCTATGCTAAAACCAGGATCACCAAAGTGCCCTATAAGTCAGCAATTTGGGAAAAAAAAAAAAAAAAGTATTCATTCTCCTAAGCGGGTTTTTATTACTTGAAAGTTGTTCAGGTTCAGCTGCAGTGTGTGCATCTCCCAAAGATACTGCATCAGGTTAGGCCAGGGCTGAATTTGCTCCTGCAGTTAGCTTTTGTGACCACACTCTCATAAATATGAGATGAGCAACAATTGCAGGGAATACTGTGGTTGCCTCTGCCAACAACCTGGGGTTTTACTATGAGGTGGTTATTGATCCCAGTAGATAACAACCTTATGAATATCCTTTAGAAACCAATAGTATCTCCCACAGTCGGTTAGGCTGTAAATTAATGGTGATTATTTCCATAACATTAGAGTTGGCTCTATTTTATTACCTTTTTTTTTTTTTTTTTTTTCTAAGGAGAGATATAATCATGGCTTATTTTCATAAGAATATGCTTAAGACCTACTGATGGGAGTGGATTTCAGGGCTCATTTAAATGAAACAAAACCTCAAAGTCTTTGCTGAATCAAAGCTTAGAGCTCTCCCAGCATGTCTTTTTTTTTTTTTTTTTTTCATTCACCATTTGGTTACAAGATCTTCAGGGCAGAGATTGCTTGATACAAGTTTCGGCTGTGAGGCTGGGAGTGTTGTGGTGCCAACAGGATATAACCTTGCGATAAGGCACAGGTCTGTGTGATGCAATATGTGCTACCAGTGTTTGATGCATTTGATCCTGAACCATGCAAAACAAGAAGAACATTGCATTCCTTTACCTCCTATTCACATATTTCACCACAAGGGCTGTTATGTGGCCACTTGGCAGTGGGTGTGAAAAATT
Organism: Anseranas semipalmata; assembly: GCA_013399115.1. Classification (NCBI taxonomy): domain Eukaryota; kingdom Metazoa; phylum Chordata; class Aves; order Anseriformes; family Anseranatidae; genus Anseranas; species Anseranas semipalmata. The sequence continues at coordinate 541,240 of VXAA01005745.1, read as the reverse complement.
AACATTTATGATAGCAGAGCCAAACCCTGACTGGAGATAATTATGCAGAAGGTATCTCATCATCCCTGGGGTCACTCTTCTACCAAGTGCTTTTACTCAGCCTGCCAGTTCTGGGGGGAGATAACTTGCTTGAACATGCCCCCAGAGTTGCAGAGCTGTTAATATTGAATAGAGCTGGCTGCTCATTTTGTTTTCTGCCTACTATCTTTTGTGCTTTTGACAATGAGCAGACATACGTGCTTCATACCTCGAAAACTGGAGTGTGGATGTTCCCATTGACTTGTAACCTGAAAGCTCCAGGAGAAGCTCAGCCATTAAAGCATGGTTTGGATAGTGATATGCCAAATCAAGACTCTGCTGTCTCCAGTATTTCTGGTTGAGTAGGAGATGGAGACAGTAATGATTAAGCCTAATGGAATGCTCTTTGGTCTTGCTCCCTTTATGCAGTCTATAAAGGGAGGTAAAGGATATATTCAGATCTCTGCAATAAAGGATCGAGATTCATCTTGCCGAATATTTTCACAGTAAACATCTACAGCTACACCCCAGGCTCCCTTCAGAGCCAGTGAGAAAATGGCAGCACCCAAGGGGGATTCATCTGACCTATTTTAAACACCAATTTTAGCTTGAAATGGATCATGTTCCAACAGTTCCTAGCGCTCTCTCCACTCTTATAAGCAAAGATGTGAAGAGGAGCCCAAAGGCAGAAGTCCACCACCAGTGCCTGCTTTGGTTCTTGTGGTCCCCTCTCTCGGTGAGATGTAGGCTGTGTTCACATGTAGGCTTCTGGCATCTGAGGTGCAACAGGTGATGGGATTCAGCTGTGTGAAGGTAAGGATATTTTCTTTTTTCCCTCAGTTACTGAAGAACAAGGAAAAATATCACCTAGCTAAGACTGGCTAAGACTGTCAGTTCCTTTGAGGATTTTGGCTTTTCCTTTCTACTGCTTTGTTTATTAATTTATCAATAGAACAGCAGAGAGGTACTGGGTTGGGTGGCTCTACTATCCCAACTGCTGAGACAGCATACTGAGTGGGCAGACCCAGAGCAGAAAGCAGGTCCTTCTCCTGCAAAGGACCCCCTAAGACAGCCTAAAGTCACATGAACCAGCTGTTTGGTATTAAGATGAATGGGGATAGCTTGTTCTGTTGCCTCTTTTATGGACAAGAGCGACCTTCCTCCAGGGTCTAGGCTGAAAAACATCTGCCTTTTCTAGAACTGGAAAAAAGAAAAAAAAAAGTGCAGATATAGAAAACCAACCATTCTTTTTAATAGCAGACATAAGACATATCGTACAACATTCAAGGAACTCACCTAAACCTTGACACACTCCAGTCACTAGAGGTGCAAATGGAAGTGTAGAAACTGTGGTGTGAAATTGTAGGACCCTGTTTATTCTGCAGTCACTGTCTGAAAAGTGTCTTGGCATATATCTGAAGTGCCGACTTGGCATAGCATCCTAGGAGAGCACATTTCAGCTACTGCATTTCACTCATTTTTATGCCTTTCTAATGCAGATGCAGCTGAACTATACCATTGATTCGTGTACACACCTCTTTTCCATATAGATGATGACTGCATCAAAGAAGCCATCACTCTGAAATAGCACACAGTGAAATACCACAGCAATTCTCATTTGAAGTCTATAGTGGGAGAGCAATTTCCAAAAATGAAGGGCAAAGTTCCTAATCCATAGCAGCTTTTTGCCAGAGAGATGTGGGAGAGAAGAAACAGGATGCATCGTGCATGAATCATCACTGTAACCACCCTGGATTTATTAACTGAAATTATGAGGAACACCAAAAATGATTAAAACCTCAAAATGTCTGGTGGAAGGCGTCACCTCAAGGACTGGCTATTGTGAAGAGTTGCCATAGTCTTCCTGTTGATATTAAAGGATTGAGGACTAAAAGGGCCAAGCTTTCAAGACCAAATAATTTATTTAAAAAAAAATCATGGGACAGCTGTCATCAGTGCCTATCACAGAAAGGGGTAAAGACATCACCAGCGCCTGGGAACCCACCTTGTTCCCCAATACAGGGTGACTGCAATAGTATCTCTTATTTTGCAATCACCCAGCTCATTGGTATTTGCACAGTCCTATGTTAGAGACCCCAAATCCACCCCTCATTACTATTACCATGGTGTCACCGATCCCTGTGGATTTACCCTCACCAAGGAGCTGAACTACATCCCTTCTACAACATGGAGAATGTCCAGGTTTGGGGCCCAGGTTTTGGTAGCAGCTGTGACAAGATCTCTTTGGGGTCCTTCCTCCAAGGTTCTTCCTTCCATGCTTTGCTTTATGACCCCACCACAATCTGTCTGGGTGGAGGGTGGGGGGCACAAACCACCCCCACACTCCGGGGCATCACACCGAGCCCTGTCCTGCATGCAGAGATTTGACCTTTCTGTACCTGGCCCAGCTGGTGCCTTTGGCCTTCCCCCAAAACAATCCCTGAGATCCTGGTAGCTGGGGACTCTCCACAGGCTGGAAGCATGTGAAGGACCCATGGTTTTGTGGGGTGATTTGGTAGGAAGGAGCAGGACTTTTCTTGCCCTTTTAAGCCGTATCATATCCAGTGTCCTTGTTCCATATTTTACAAGCTTCTTTTTAAGGATGGGCCAGTAGATTACATTGAAATTCAGCTCAGTTGTGCCCTGGCTACCATGGACCCCAAATCAAAATACTTGCTTTACCCAAAGGCGAGTTCTGGCCCTTGCAAGGCTCCTGGAGGGAAGCCATCTCCCAGGATGCTGCTTTCCTTTGCTGATTATCTGTGAATATCTTTTGCAGAAACCCACTTCTCCAGGTCTCTGCTCAGGCTTCCCCTTTCCCTGCCCTTGGACATCTTCATTCTCCAGGGACCCCAGTGCTCCTCCTGCAGCGGTTCAGGCCCATGAGCTCCCTTTGGGGTCACAGCTCACAGTCATTGTGTTGCCCTTCATTTGCCATGTCCTGGCCTGCTCAGTCCTGTCCAAAACTTCTGAGAGAGAGAGATTTGAGCTCAGTGTTCTCAATGGTACCCCTGCATCAGAAAATCCTGTGGAGCTGAGAGCCCAGAACATCTCTTCAGTGCAGGAAAGTCTCCTGGAACAAGCTGGAGAAAAAGCTTCACTCAGCATCACTTCAACAACTCAACAGGATACGTGAGGCATAAAAACAGGTATACAGCCCTCACCTCTGCTTGTGCTCACTTAACAGATAAGTCTTCACCTACAACAATTTTTGCTAGTTCTCACTGATGGAAAAGCGAGGAGAGAAGCAGAGATGAAAATGTTCCTCGCATGGGGGTCTGTGTTCCTTCCTGGGCAGACCGGTATCTTGGGATAACAATGTGTTTCCTCCCCATTTCAGAGAGGCCAAGAGAGGCTCAGGCAGGGAAGCTCAAAACTACGTTGCCAGCCAGGTCGTTTCCACTTCAAGCTGTCGGAGCTCAAGGAGGAGGAGGAGATGGGCTGTTCGTTGGGTTTTCCTTCCCAGCTCAACAGGCGCACCGACACTGCAGCACCCTGGACAACATGGCAAAGGCAGGTCTCTCTATCAAGGACCAAAATGGCCTATATCGTAGCACTCGTTTAAAGACAAATGTTTCCTCTCAACACAGTTTCTGCATAAACGAGCCAGAGGTTGCAAAGTCTGGAATTGATGGGCATGAATTTACCAGGGTGAGGAAAACAAGGTGAGAAGTTTCTAGACACCCCTGCTGGAAAGGACATTGAGAGAGCAGGTAGTCCCTCTGACATCTGCATGGTTCGGCTCGGGGCTCTGCTCTGTTGTGGGCTCTCTCCATACTCAAGGGTGTTCAGCTGGGGAGGCTGGATACCCACTCCTCGCTATTTTTAAGGATGAATGTTAATATGGTTAATTGCCAGTACTCCAGGAACGGAGCCAGGGCTTAAAAGTATCTACTAAGAAACTGCCAAGAAACACTGTTGAACAGGATCTAGGAAAAAAGCCAGACACAAAAATTTATGATGCTTATCTCTGCAATAATAATTTCACAGTGGTCAACCAAGGAGCAGAACAAAGGTCATCGGGTCTGTATCAGCTGGAGTTTGTGCAATCCTTTGTTTCCTTTTGTGTGAGCTTGACCTGCAGGTTTGACACAGAAGACCCTACAAATGAAAAAAGCCTGGTGATCCAGACTGACCCATTTGTCCCCCATTCTCTGCTCAAGACCAAAGAACTTTCCAGACCAGAAACCTCCCCAGCACTGGTCAAAACCCATCCCAGATCCTAATCCAGGGAAGAAGCAGGTTTCACCCCACTTCATTAAATGAGTTATCCATAGGAATGGTCCAGTGACCTTCTGTGTTACTAAAACCCCATGGATTGACATCTACAATCACGAGAGGCTATCTAAGAACTTTGCTTTTGTGCAAATGCAAGACCCAACCTCGTCTTAGGTTTCCCGTCTTCCAGCAGGAGGGGGGGACAAGCAAGAGACCCATGAAGACCTCTGAAAATAAATGAAAGGAGAAGAGGATCTTTTTTATTGTTATTTCCTGCTTGTATAGTAGAAACAATTCTAGGCAAAATATACACAGTTTGCGTCTTGACACAGCTGCCAACATTCCCAACTTTACAGCGAGGATCAGGTTTCAGAATATTTCCAAACCCACCCCCACAAAATTAATTGACTATCCAAGAATCTTGGCTTTGGATGTAATTTATTTTTAAGGTAAAGTTCTGGTCCCAGTGATTGCGGAGAAAACCTTGAAAACATGATCTCTGCGAGCCATAATGAGTCAGAGGGTGGGATTCAGTTGCCTACGCACAGGAGCCTGGTGCCATCTGAGATGCCCTTGTACATCTGAGACATCCCACGGTGCTGGCAAAGTGACACAGGGCCGAGGGAAGACGAGTACTCAGAAGCAAGAGCTGGAGTCTGGGGCCGGATAGCCTATGGCATCTAGCGTGGCTCCAGGAAACTCTGTTTAGACAGCCGAATCAAGCCCTAACACACACATATAAAATATATATATTCAAATCAATCAGTCACTCAATCAATCACTGGAGATATTTCCAAATCTTCAGATTTCACGTCAGTTCTGGAGGCAATTTAAGCATTATTTTTCAACGCTCAGGACCGTGTTAGAAACGCACTATTCGCTTCACCGACACTTGCAAGCATGCTGAAGCATTCAGCTGGCCCAGGCTCCCCTCTCCCCACCCTGCCTGCTAACGTCCTCTTCTCCATCCTCTGTCCCTTCTGGAGCCCCAGCACAGCCATGGGGAATGTAGTTCCCTGTCTGATCTCCAGGCTGCAAGAGAAATAGTTCTTTTTTTNTTTTTTTCCAAAGGAGAAGTGTGCAAAATGCAGGAGGCAAAGACTTTCCACCGGGTAAAGGGGAGAGAGCTGTGACATGGTTTATGGAGCCCTGAGGGGTAATAGAAGGGGCTGGCACATGAACCACCAGCAGCTCTGGGGCAGCATTACCTCAGAAAGTCAGAGCCTTCATGGAAAAGCAGGATATTTTTAGTTTACCAAGTGTATTTAAATCATCTTGGAGTACATTAAAATTATAGTAATTATCCCACCTTCTCATGTGGGATTCTGGGAGGTGATGGATTGGTGGATTGTGCTGGTGGAGTCATCCTCGGCGAGGTCCTTCTGCAAAACAGAATTATTTTGTTTCCACATTTTACAGCTGCAGCATTCCTGGCCCGTTAATACTTGACAGTTGAATGCTGGGATCTGTTCACATCACACCCTCCCGCCGCAGCGGCCGCCTCTCGCTGCTCGCGGCACCCCGGCGCAGAGACAGCAGCGGTGACACTCCTTCAGAACAAAGACGCATTTACACACGCCCGGAGTCGTGAGCTTGCACACGCTGGCGAGGCTGATGGTTTCTTCACAGCAGTGCTTAACTTCTGATTCATTTCTGCTTGCTCCCGTACGGCAATGAAGGGAAATACGACAACTCCCAGCCCTCCTCTCAGCTCCCTGCCCCACCGGGCAGGCATGAGAAGGGGTTTTCACTGCAGTAACAGGGAAACAAGAGTTGTTCAAAAATTCTACCTTTTACAAAAAAAAAAAAAAAGTTATTTTTCAGATCAGAAGATACATGTTTCTGATTGCAAAGAAAAAACAATCACAAAACAGGGGGTTGAATGCAGCAATCTTTTTTCTTGATGAAGAAGTCATTTCCCTTATAAACAGCCTTTACCAAATTTTGGGTTAATTATGGTTTTAACCTCGCTTTTGAAAGCTGGTGTTTCTGATCTCAGGGTAAGGTCTCTGCCCCCCTCCCCATTTCTTTTTGTCGAAATGAGGATTTTTATCAACGTCTGAAAAAATGGTTCCTGGCTCTAGTTGATGGATCAAAGTCAGGGAGAAGTCTCCAGCTGCCCTCCTGGTGGGGTAACAAGTATCTGCCAAGCCTTCAACTGTCCCCCAGCCCAGCATGACCTTGGAGGTCCCAAACAGCCCAGTGTCACCTTGGAGGTCCCCAAAAGCCATGACAACAGGCTCTTTAGGGTGCGATTCCTCCACAGGGAGCCCACGCAAGCTGGACACTTGCAAGGAGAAATTAATAGGGATCCTTTGTGGAGGCAAGCAATTCCCATCCTGGCTGCTTACACTTGGAGCATCACAGCAAATTGCTAGGAGGGGATCTGGGCTATCGCCTTGTCCCAGGACAGAATCCCCAGGTACACAGGCTGCAAACCAACACCCCTTCCCCTCCTCCAGCTCAGACCAAGAAGTCCCCATCACTCTCCTCTGCATGTGGGAAACCTTGCCAGCATCTGGCCATTCCCCTGCCTCACACCCATGTTCTCTGGCCCCTTCCCAGCTCTTCCAGCAGCATGTTCCTGATTATTTACTCTCTTTAAATGCTGCAGAAAAATGCTGCTTTTCCTGAATACTAACTAAGGAAGAAAAAAAAAAAAAAAACACATTCCCTTCCCAGTCTGTGTTTTTTCTGTGGTTTGAAGTTTGCTGTTACCGCTGAAAGGTTTTGTGACCCTTGGAGATACTTGATCCCAGTGACCTCTGGTGTTTGGGACACTGATATGATCCCACGCAGAGTTTATTCTTACACAGAGCTTCTATATCTATCCGTCCTTCTGTCCATACATATAACTACCTTCCTCTTTATCTCTCTCATTCCAGTGCTATCTGATCAGTTCTTGGCTTTCCTCACACTTCTTTCATCAAATTAATATCTTTCCCCTGAGAATGTTTTCTCCTTCTCCCGGTTTTCTCTTTTTACACCCTGTCATTTTCCTCATCATCTTCCTTTCCCCAAGCCCATTCCCCTTCTCTCCATGCTGCCAATTTACAGTTGCGTTGTGTATTCAGCATAACATATATATTTAAATGGGATGATTTCCACTAACGTAAACAGTCTGGCCCATTAATTTCAATAGTGGAGCTGACAGCTCGGGCCTGGAGTTTCATTGCCTAGTGACACAGGAATACAGCTGCTTGAACTTGACGGGTAACTGTTTCCAGCGCCTAGCTGCACATCTGCAGGAGGAAGGAAATACTTTCTGTAACGCTGGAAAAAATAAGATTTCCCTCCCCCCAGATGATGATATTCATCATTCAAATGTTTCAGCTGAGTGGGTGTTTAATTCAAAGCTTGAAGGGGGACATTTATGGTGTGTTACTAGCTTTGCTGTCAATCCTTTGTTCAAACTGCTGCGGTGCTGCCTGTACCAAGGACTCCTCCTAAAACCCCAGAGCAGTGCTGTATACCCAGCAACCTGGGGCAGCCCTGATACCCTCAGAACCAGTCGCTTAATTAAAGGATTGATTTCTCCTCCAGGAGGAGGAGAAATTGATAGATTATAGCAAAGGAGAACAAGCAGCGGGATTTCTTTGAGATGGGTCTAGCTCACCATGTGACCACAAACATGCCGAGTGTGGGCTAGGTCACAACCGGAGACACCAGCTTTGCTGATGAGATCCAGAAGACAAAGTTAGCAAAGCTTCATGACTGACTCAGACTTTTCAGGGTTTCAATTCCAGCTGCTCTAGGAAAACCTGCGATTAGCACCATGAAGCCCTCCAGCCTTTTTGCCTCAAAGTAACTCAGATATTATTACCCACCACATCATTAGCTACCTGGAAAGACCGAGGTACCTGTAGGAAATCTTTTGTGCTGCAGTCTGTTGGCAAGCTGTGCTCCCACGTGTCATCCTGCGTGTGATCTTCTCTTGGCAGCCGGACAGCAGGGGGAAATGGGCCGTGAGTGCCACTCATCTCGGTAATATCCCTGGTCCGATAATCGCTAGCTCAAATCGGAGCGGGTCCGGAAGAACAGGAAGGGCCTTGGAAACAGGGCTGCTGCTTTCAGTGGGACAGCAAGAGCAAGCAAGTCTGCTGGACTACATGCTATTGTCCTCCAAAGCAACAATTTTCAACCTCCAATGTTGTTGTTTTTTTTCTCTTTCTGAGCAAAATTCAGGTGCGGGGGATATCAACCTACCACTACTTAAATAATTCCTGCTGCAGCATGCACCAGCTAGGTCTGGATACGGAGAATAAATAAGGCCTAAACATGCTCAAACAAAGTGTCTGTCAACAGAAAGTGTGCTCCTGCCTCTATGACAATCTCACAGCAGCCCTGTCCTTTTGAGTGTTGGCATATTTTCTTTGAAAACGTTTTCATTATCTTCTTCTAATGCACTGGGCAGTTTGGTCTTCTTCTGTGTATTAATTCCTAGCAATTTTAGAGGTGACATATTGAGAGCTTTGGGCTGGTTCTGGAGGGTAAGCAGCTACTTTAACATGGAGAAAAAGGGAATAATTCCCTCTGAAGTCACAGTCATGGGCTTGGGCTTTAGGTGACATCTAGACCACCAGTGAGGAAATCTATAGGGAGAAGTCACCCACTCTCCTGCACTGCATCCTAGGTCTTGGAATGCATCGTTTTTGCACAGTTCCCAAGAAATGAGAGCAGAGACACTCACAGGCCTGATTTTGAATGCAGACTGAAGAAGTGTAAAGATATGAGCAACTGTTGCAGTTGGCCATGCTTGGG
>VXAA01005745.1:522053-532228 GCA_013399115.1 Anseranas semipalmata | reverse complement strand
CCCTTGAAACCTAATTTTTTACATGATTCTGCAGTCCTATGATATCGTTTGCTCTCTGTAGGAGGAAGCTGAATTCTGGAGCTGTTAAAATGCAGTAGGCCACAGAATTTTGACCTTTAGGTCAGAGATCTTGTGAGATACTTCATTAGTCCACTATCATACCAGGCTGTGGTCCCCTCATCTCGAAGGACCTGATGAAGGTGAGGATCCATATAAAACAAGTTTGGCAGTGCCATGTACCATAGATAGTATGCACTTTTCCTCAAAAGAGACGGATAGGAAAAATTAAAAATAAATAATAATAATAATAAAAATTAAAAAAACTTCTTTCCAAAGTCTGTTGAAAAGGCATCAGCAAGCAACATTGTCCTGTAACTGATTAACCAAACCCAAAGAACCATTCAACTGATCCAGAGTACATATTTGCATTCAATAATATGGTCATTTGTTGCACCTTGTGACCTACTGAAACATGAACAAAGCTTTTCCCTTCGTTATATTTCACTGAAGTTTCTTTTCAACACAGTGGTTGTTGTCTCCAGGCCCAGAAGTTTGTTCCTGATGAGTCTGGGTTTTCCAGAAGAAACTCATACCTGTGTTGTGGCTTTCGTTTCGTACCCTTTCTAGAGCAGCACATTTTCCAGTCCAGGTGGTAAGTCAGACATAAGACCAGATGACTCATGCTGTAGAAATGACCCATCCTCCCCATGAAGGGAGCTTGCCATGATCAGTCCTTCTGAAGAATCCATATGTTGGGCATTTAAAGACCGGTGTAATGAACCCTAGACCAAGAAGTACAGAGAGACTACACCGTGGGACCTAAGAGATGAGAATGGTTACATTCTTCCCCGTCCTCACTTTCAACTAATTTGAGCTTATTTGTTCTTTGCAGAGCAATAAAATAAATGCATATCTGCTCCCTTGCCTGTCTCTGACTTTGAATAGGACTTTCAAAGACACAGCGGGAAAGGATTTGGGCTGCCTTAAAGCATGGACCACATAGAAAATGATTTATTTGCCTGTTTATATCCTGTAATAAAAAAATACACAGACAAAACCTTCCTTCTTCCCCTCCTAAATCTCTCAATTTATGTGCACAGCTAGTTTATATAATCCCCAGCTCAGTGTGTTTAGAGCATACATGGTGTCTGAACAAATTGCCAGCACTTGGAGAGCTTCAGTGGCCCAGACGAGTACTGGCACCCCTGTTACTGCAGAGGGGGAGCTGAGGCATGCACGGACCCAGCCACTTGCCAAGGTCACAGCCAGGGGAGGGTTTCGGATTCAGAGGAGCAACCCTGGGAAGATTTTCAGCAGATTTGAACACTGGAGAACCAAAGGGGCTGTGCCCTGCCTTACAAGGGTCTTGCCTACTGGCATGTTGCTTGTTCCTCCATCTTGTGTACCCTCTTTTGTCCAGACAGACAGTTCCTTCAGTCAGGTGAACTCTCTTCTTACAAATTCACACACAGCAGGGAATAGGCTCTTTCTCTTGAGTAATAGTCATCTTTACAACTCCCTAAATGCTATGTTTAAGGGGAAGAAAAGGTAGCCGTGGGTTTCCTGTACTTTGACACTGATTGTGAACTGACACCCCCTGGGATGCAACGTGCAGGGTGTGCTAAACTCTGCCAGGTCAGAGAGGGCATTGAAAATGGCAACTGTCCATTCATGTCCCAGGGCAGAACTTGCCCCAGAAGGAATACAGCTAGCAGACAGCACTTTGATGTAGAAAAGCAGGCTGGAAGTTTTAGTAGCCATCCTTGTCCTGCTGGCCAGCTGGCAGATGTATCCATGCATCAGATGTGTTTGTGCCGCAAAGAAATGTTGCAGCACAACTTCTCTCTTAATCATCTAACACGAGCTACCAGGATATCCAGCTGAGACTGAGAGCTGAGCTTCATGTGAGGGAGCACTGGAATCAGCTTTCCAAGCTGAAGGGAGGACAAAGCAGTGTTTTGGTGAGAGATAAAATGATATAAATGACATAAAAATGAAGGTTGAAGAGGGTGCTCAGCCTGTTGGTAGTCAACCTACTCATCTTGCTGTCTGAGCACTTTCCAGAGCACCTGACAGTATGCGATGTGTTTGCCCTCACATCTCACTCCGAGAGTGGGGAGAGGCTGTCACAGACATGGAGGCACACAGAGGGACTTCAGGACTGCCCTCACCTATTTTCCTCCAGCTCATACCTGGCCTTTTCTTCCCCTTAAGTCAGCCATCTCTAGCACTGCTGAATGGTGGGGGACAGGCCGCTGATTTGGGCAGTGGTGGGCCAGAATAACCTATTCCACCATGTAAAATGATGATTTAAATCCCACCAACCTAAAACACCACATCCACTAGAGACATGCAGTTCCTGGTGAAATTTGAAGAATTGACCCTAAGGCTGAATATGCTGACCTTTACCTATTCTGTTTGACATTTTCTTTCTGAGTTAAAAGAACTTTCTGATGACTTTCAGCAATGCATTTCATCTGCTTCTCATTTAGTTCTAATATTCAAGCTATTGTGCTTTGACTTTAATCACTGTAGATACAAGAAAATGAGTACTGCCTCGATATATCTATACTGATGCTTTACTGCACAGCATTTCCAAGCAAGTCTCTGGAGACGCTGGGAAGGATTCCTCAAGCTTGCTGTAAAACCGATTGACTGGGAACAAAGGACTCCAATCTTCCACCAAGAACATCACTGGAGTAAGCAACATATTCCGTTGAAAGCTTGTGAAGTTTAATCTCAATTTAGGAGTCACCACAAGGAAGATACAAGCTTAAAGTTACGCAAAAAGCTTCATACAGTACCTGGCTCCTTCACACAGCAAAAATGTGCAACTCATCTTTCCGGTTTTTTGAGCTGTTTACATCCTTGCTCTGCATTGATGTCCAGAGCAATTAGGTTACGCTCTTAGACATTGTATCTTTAAAATTATGTCAGCACTAAAAGTCAAGGGAGTGCTAATGTCTTCCACTAAATCTTTGCTAAGCTACAAAAAACAGCATAACTACTAATTCAGGTCCGACACGATTGCCTGAAATTTTGTTTAAGGCCACCACTTCCCTGCCAGACCTTGCAGCTTCTGGGTTTATTTCCTTGACTGCTGTTCATTCATCATGTCATCCCAGCAGGGAGGTCTTAGTGGACAAACAGGAAGGCACAGATAACTCTACGTCCAGGAGCAGAGTGCACACCTTTGCCGTGGGACAATGCAGCTACTGCAAAACCCCTTCATCGGGCTGAGAGGAGCAGCCAAGGGTGGTGCAGTGCTTTCTTCCAAGGAGTTCGGTGGCTTTGTCTAAGTCCTCAGTGTGGCTGTTGCTTGGGCTGGAATTCAGCTTGTGGACTCACGGAGTCACAAGGGGGGCAATTTCGTTTCCTAAATATAGATGGCTTGTGCCATTTGAGATGTCCCAAAGAATCCAAGTCATCCATGTACACCTAGCAGGCACCAGATCCAGATGACATCAAGTTTACAGGAGACCCGTGTCTTTATGGAGCTGTATCAAGAGGGCAACTACGGCATCTTATGATATCAAAAATTATATAGTCTTTTATGTAAGGCAACTGAATTACACTTTAATAGCTGGTCACCTAACCACCAAGAACTATCAAGTCATTTCCTCTGACTGTCACAGCAGCTGGGACACCTGGCTCACGGGGAGATACTCACATGCACAGACCCAAATTCAGGTGTTTAATTTGGTCACTGCATTGCGGTCATGGGACTCCACTTGTAGTTGTTTCTCAAACTGTAGAGGAGATGACTGTACCCAGGAAAGCATGGGGCTTGTTATTTATTAATATTATTCATGGGAATCTCTACTGAGAAGAGCTAAAGCCTCTGGTCCAAGATAGGGCTTGCTATTCTCCAGTTATAGGAAACATTTGCCATGCCAGGGTAGGAAGCATCTCATCTGGTTCATCTCCCTTGCAGCTGTTCACCTCTAAGCTAGTCAGCCTGGGCTTCCTTTTTTTTTTTTTTTTTTTTTTTTTTTTTTTTTTAACGATTCAGATCTATCTAAACAGATCTGGGCAATGGAGACCCACGCACAATTCATCTTGAAGTTGGCATCTAAAATAAAACAGATAAATCATGTCTTAAAAGTGCCTGCTTCTGCCCATTGACTGAAAAGGGAGAGACAATGAGTGCAGAGACAGACCCTTGCACTGGAGCCATCTAAAGCCAGGTGAGATGAAAGCCACCTCTGATTCCTGACCCATCCCCGCTCTCAGGTGCATGAAGGAGCGAGGCAGAGTTGCACGTGCAGCTCGGGAGGGATCTGCTCCACGTTCACGCTGATGGGCGCTGGAGCCCAGAGGACTGCCGTGGGTGGGAGAGAGCCCATCTGGACAGCTTGCTGCCACCTGGCAGCCAGGCTGGGAACGAGAACCAGGCGGCAGGATGTGAGACCTTGATTAATAACAATATTAATGCCTACTCTGTACAGAAGGCTTCTCGTCCGCAGATCTGTGTGCCTCATGTACAAGGTGGCCATCGGTGTCTGAGAAGTCACCTGCGATCACTTCGCAGCTGAACAAGTCTCCGGAGTCCCAATCCCGAACTGGCACCACACATGCCTCCTGAGCAGCCCAGGCTCTGACCACTCCTCATATGTTTTGGAGTCAGATCTCGAAGCTGTCAGTCAGGACTGCAATCAGACTGGGGCCTGGGCGTTCATATAGGGATAGCCTGAAGCACAAGAGACGAGCCAAGGACTGCTTCATGCAGGGTTCCTCTCCCATGCCAAACCCCTCCAGTGGCAGGACCTGTCCTGCCGTTTCTCTGCCTGTTCTCCCTCCTTGCACTGCACCGCTGCCTGCAGTGCTCATTGTGTGGCTGAGGACTTGGCTTGGAGAGATGACGTTTCTTGGCGAAGAGGCTAACCCTGAGCTGGTCTGCCGCTTCTGAACTTCTTCACCCTCTCAATGTGAAAGGCATAAAATTTTAACACATAAGGAGAAAAGACTCATTTAAAACCATTATGACCTGGGGGCCTCCACATGTTCCAGAGCAGCTCTATCCCAGCCTGCCTTGCCACACGTGCCGTTCCCCCGTAGCCCAGAGCTGCAGACACATTTCCAACAAGCAAATGGCCATTGCACAATTGCTGCAGCTGCACAGGCTGCCACAGCCAGCGCGCGTGCAAAGGTCCTGTTGCACACCCAGCGTGCAGCTCTGCAAGGTGCTCAGCAGCTTGGTCACACAGCCAAGCAAGCCGTCCACGCCTGATGAAAACCTGGCACGGTTGATGCTATACGGCAAAATGCTTTTCTTCGTCTGCTCCCTTGTGCTTATTGATTGGAGTATTAATATAAAAACGTGTTCAAAGCTCCCTCAGCTCCCTCAGCTTCCGAGATTACTTGGGAATAGTCCAACGCTCGGGCCCCAGCTATGCTTGTAATGTGAGGATGGGGGGATCAAAAGCATTTTAAAATGGCCTTGCTAATCAATCATCAACAATTGGGTAAATTAAGCCCTGCAGTCTTTCCTTTTGCGAGCGAGGGATCTGCCGGACGTGTCTTTAATGAGCAGATTCCTATCCCTTTAATATTCCTTAATACCTTTCTAGAGGAAATGAACCACGGGGAGACTTTGTTGGTGGAATGAGAGGAATGCAGATAACTGCTGGCCGCTGCTTTCTCACACGTCAGCCTGCACGGCCGGCCAGCAGACTGGGCCGGCCTGAAACCCTGGGACAAGGGACAAGGGACACTGGGTGCCACGGCAGGGCGGCTTCCTTCCTAAGACCCTGATAACACCAGCTCTGCTCTGGCCAGTGTCACGGCCAAAAGCAGGAGGTTTTTGCCTCCTCTTTGCAAAGCTAAGCCCTGTCCTTGCTCACCTCCCCAGAAGACCATGTCCATCCGTGGTGAAGGCTTGTTTTCCAAAGCCCATCAGGAAGATGCACATATCTCCTGGGGTCCTCCCCCAGAAGGAGATTCCTGCTAATTGTTAACGTGCAAGAGGCAATGCAATATCACAGGAAAGCAAAGAAGTTTGGTCCATCTTGGACTGCCTGGAGACTGCTGGCTTTTGTTATCTTTTTCCGTAGTATGAGGCATGGCTCATTTTCTGGGTCATTCTTGGGGGCATTTAATCAATACCCTATGACAGCAGGGACTTGGGATATGTGAAGATGCCCTCTGTGTGTCTTCCTTTCTTGCTGTGGCACATTGTGTACTTGTGGTCTTTTATTATAGGTCTTAAGTGTGCTAAAAGGTCTTAGGAAGACTTTTGTGGCCCATAATAAGTCTTGGCTATGACATAACAGGGTCTGCAGACCTTTCTCCACCCAGACACTTCTGTCACACCACTGTCTCCCACACTAAAAACCAAGACACTAACAGTTCTCAGCAGGCTCCAGGATACGAGGAACTTCTAGGCATGACAATTGTGCCAGTCTGCAAAGGGACAGGGCACATGAGGAGACATAATCAGCAGCTCTGCTAGATGCTGGTGGCTGCAGAAGTGAAGAATTTGGATGCTTTGGACCGTTACTAGAAGATCTCCAAATTACGTGAAGGAAAACTGCTGTTCCTACACATTAGGATTACATTGGTTTAAACACGGTGAGAAGAGACTCAGTCCCAGTGATACGTTGTGGAAATGTTGTCCAGCCTGACGCTGCACACAGTTTAGACAGGGGATTTAATTTATCCGAAGGGAGCCCAGCTTGACAGCATTTTACCTCCTAAGTGCGATGGCACAGCAATTAGCACATCTAGCATTTAGCACCCGGCTTTCCCCTTGGGAGCGGGGGTGGGAAGGAGGAGCAAAGCTGAATTAACATGAAGATGCCGGACACTTCATCCACAATGCTTTCCTGCCTTGAAGTCCCCATGACACACGTTCCTCTTGCACAGACACCTAGAATAAAAGGGAATTTATGAGACTTTGTCCACAAGCAGCAAAAGCCGCTATCGATTACTGCACGGCTCTTAAATGAGAGTAATTCACAACCCTCTTCAGTTTTGAAGGCAAGCTCTAATTTAATATCATTATGTCTTCATGCCCCCACACATTCCACTGTCTCATTCACTAAGCTTTTATTGGGCTCTGGGTAATTTATGGCTAGATATGCTGCCTTTTATCTGACCTATTTTTAGCTATTCTTGCTTTTTACATATTTCTTTCCCTGCCATCATAACTGGCAATTAAAGTAAAAAGGTTTAAAAAAAAAAAAAAAACAACTACACGATAAAGTTCCACCCAGCTTTAACCTTTATTTCTTCGCCTTTATGTGCTGGAGGATGCATTTGTTATTGCTACAGCATTTTGAGGACAAGAGTTTATGATAAAAGCACTTCCTTGAGATTTTATTTCTTCCCTTTTTTCTTCATTTCTCTGAAGCCCACTGTGCACGACTTTGTCCCAAAATCTTCACTGATGACCCTGTCTGTTTTTCACAGCTGCTGAGTACTCCCAGCTTGCTTCAGCTTCCCTCTGTAAATGAGGTCCAGAGACCCCCTGGGGCCTTTTCCAACAGGGATTCAAGTGTCCTTGGTCCTCTACAGCTTCAAAGGAGGTTGTTGCTGGGCCCCGCTCCGGTTTGGACCCCCACATCTTCAAAGCTCTTTGGTGCAGAGTGAAAAACAGGGCTACCTTTTACCTAGGGGTAATATTTTTCTTTCTTCTTTTATAAATAAAGCTTTTCTTATTGTTTTATAATGCATTTAATTCTGTAATAACAGAATACATTACCATACATAATTTTATTTTAAACTGAAGTGTTATTATTTATGTTTTGGATATTTAAATATTTCAAATATTTGCATTACTTAGCTGGGACAACAGGAAAAATTAAAGAAAGGTATCAGACCTGGAAACCTGAAGATGTCCTTGTGCCCCCGAAACTTTGATCACTTTTTCAGTAATAGCAGATGATTTACTTATAAAAACTAAAAAAATAAAAAATAAAAACCTAGGTAGTTATCTTTCATGCCATTTGGGTTGGAAGTAGGGCCATATAATGGTGTAAATTGGTCCCACTGACCTCCAAGCTATTTCCCAAACTTTTTCCACCACTCTGTTTCATCCATGAAGTCTTTCCCTGGGGAAGGGTTTGGTCCTTTGTTCTGTGGGGCTCGTGTGCTGCATCTCCATGAGTTCACCCCTGCTCTCCAGGGAACAAGCCAGGGTTTTCCTGGCTTGGGATATCAGGCCAGCAGCCATCAGGGCTGGTAAATGGAGAGGAGCACGGTGGAGTTGCTGTGGCATTGGGATGGACAGGATCCACTGCTGCCCTCGGGAGCCCAAGAGGATTGACTAGGGATGGACACGCAGAGAAGAGCAGTTTGGTATCAACTAAAGGTACCATCTAGGGATGGATGCTGTCTGGAAACACAAAATTTATCATAGGACAGTGAGATTTTGTTGGGATCCAAGTCATCTGCAAGGACTTGGCAATTTTAGCAGAACTCATCCATGACACATATTCCAGTGTCTTGCTTTGATGGAGTTTTAGGAACTCGAAAACATTTGGTTTGGTTCAAGAATTTTAGACTGGTTGCTCACTGCTCCTTCTTCAGCTTTTCTCTTCACTTCTCACTTCTGAAAACTGAGGCAAAACCCCCAATTCTGGAATGCCTCACTTCAGAGTTCCCAAGTTAACTTGCAAAAAGTTCTGCTATTGTGATGTTTTCCTGATATTTTTAAGAGAAAAGTCATTATGTTGATATTTCCTCCATACTACAATTCCAGTTTCTGAACATATTTTTAGATATTCTGTTCACAACTATTAGATCACTGTCATTTTTTTTTTCCTCTGCATTTCTGGTTAAATATAACATTACCTTGCTCTATTTATGAATGCAAACATAGCATGACATAATGCTATAAGTATTACTTATAATTACTTGTGATATCGACATAAATACCATAGATGAAAATAAAAGCATTAATAGATGTATTTCGACACTTCCAAATTGTCAAAATACATCGTTTGACTGCCCCCAAAGTTTCAGTGAGCAAAAAGGCTTGAGTCTACCAGAGATGCCTGCCCTGATCTATGGCTTGATCTAGCTGGATGCACCAGCCCTTCTGCCTCAGGTTCCACAGAATCATAGAGTGGTTTGCGCTGGAAGGGGCCTTAAAGATCATCTATTCCAACTCCACTGACGTGGGTGAGGACATCTTCCACTAGGCCAGGTTGTTCAAAGCCCCACCAACCCAGCGTTGAAAGTTTCCAATGATGGGGCATCCACAACTTCTCTGGGCAACCTGTTCCAGCATCTCACCACCCTCATTGTGAAAAATCCTGTGGGGAAAGGTGATGCTGTACTAAGGCTTTGTGTGAGAGCTGCAGAACTGGTCATTTAGCTAATTTCTCATTTGGTTGAAGGATGGCCTTGGATATTCTGGTGTCTGCATCCCACCTGCAGCTGAGCTGGGGACCTTGGTGTTTCCAGCCTTACAGAATGGCTTATTTTCCCAGCCAGACCCAAGCTCCTGGCCTAGCCTGGTAAAAACACTCAAAATAACAGCTTTATCTTGAGGGATTTCCAAGCTCTCCAAGGCAGCATCTCAGGAGAGAGAGGGAAATGAGCTACGCAGCTTCACCAGCCACATTCCCACACGTAACAACCATGACAGCACTGCTAACGAGAACCAAAAATCACGAGGCAGATTTCCCCTCTCCTCAGCCAACATGAAAAATCATAAGACTGGATTTGGAAAATCCACAGGGTTTTAAAACCTTGCATGTTAGTTGTTTTCACAGATGAGTTTCGTTCAAGCAGCTCTCTCCAGTCACGAGGAAGAGAAAACCTTATTTTTTTTTTTAAGAAAAGAAGAGGAAAAGTTCTTAAATTGCTGAATAATCACTGCGCTCCAGGAGCTGGGGCTTTTGAGGGCATGGGCAGAAGGTGAGTTATGTAGGACATGTTGTGTCATTAGCAATGCTGTGGGTCTTTGATCACTCTACAAATAGAAGATAATAACAAAAAAATAATTCCACCCTGAATGCTCTTATCCCACAACAGTAAAATATGAAGAGGAAAATATGTGGCAAGAGTTTACTCTTGCGCCTGCCTGCTTATTGTGTTTGCCTGGTAGCAAGGCACACTACGCAGGCTATTGTGCCGAGCCCATGCCTGCTCGACCCTCAGGCAAAATCTCACCTTGTTGGAATATGTAGCAAAAACACCATAAATAAATAATGTGCTTGGAAAAAAAA
>VXAA01005745.1:455266-522044 GCA_013399115.1 Anseranas semipalmata | reverse complement strand
AAAAAAAAAAAAAAACAACCTTAAACCATCTGATACCATCTGATTATAACAGCCAAACGCTGTATATAAAGAAAAAGAAAATAAATAAAAGTGCTGGAGGCAAGGGGGAGTTGCTTGGGAAATCTTGATAGGAGAGAGGAGCTCCCCAGCAGCGGCGAGGGCTCCAGCCCGCACTCTTCAGAGCGTTCATAGACACGTAAGGGGGAGTGAAGTGGTGTCATGCACCTCAGATCATCACAGGGTCTCTGTTACGGTGTATGGTTCCTACCTACTAGTTTATACGGGCTGGCTCTTGTGGGCTGTACAGTGCTTGCCCACTAGGTTATGCAGTGTTTTTTTAGGGTATACAGAGCTTGCCTACTAGGTTATATGGGCTCTGGTAGGCTATATGGTGCTCACCCACTAGATTATATGATTTTTTTTAAGTTATACGGTGCTTGCCCACTAGGTTACACAGGCTCTTGTAGGATATATGGTGCTTGCCCACTAGGTGATAAGGAGGTGCAGAGGTGAGTAGAGATATTGCACTTCACATCACCTGGAGGTGCTGGTACCCAGTACATTAAAATTACAGTCAGGGTGGTGCCCCAGGTCCAGACCTCCCACCTGCCCCAAGAGCACATTTTTGGGTTCTCCAATGCACAGCAGGCGATGGGGTGGCAAACCTGGAGTGGTTTGGGTTCATGTCTCATGGGAGAGACAAACGCAGCTGGGCTGGAGACCTGCAAGCAGCCCCCTTACACCCCTGCCAGGCTACAGCGGAGGGGCTCACTGCCACCCGTAAATTAACTGGATATCTTATCACTTTTTAATTAAAAACACACTTGTATATAATGTACTTGGACACCTACAAAACAGCATAAATAATAAATGCAAACAGCAGCAATTTATTGGTACAGCGGGGTTTAGCAGGATCGGTATTGATTCCTCTTTATGACTACATATTCTTACAGGGGAAAGATAATATATTTCTTATTCTCACAGTGGTTAATTACTGCTTAAAATAAATCAATACTAACTGGCCAAGCAATATAACCCATTAGTTGTGCTTAAAATAAATTAGTCAATGTGATTTTCTCAGAACTGATTTTGGGGGGTTATTTACATTTCTAGGTGTTAGTAATTTGCGTCAAAGAAATCTTTGGCACTGATAACAAGCACTTCATTAGCTAATTAAACTTATAAAGCAGCTCAGTGACTTGCTTAGTTCACTGAAAGTTCAGATTTAAGCTGACCAGAAATGCAATTATTTTAAAATTTGAAGTGAATCAATCAATTAAACAGGAAAAACCTTGCTGAAGAAAGCATTTGTTTCAGCTGGGAACAAAGCAATTTTTTTTTTATTATTTTTATATCTATTTTTTTTTTTTACTTCAAGAGATTTTAAACACTTGTAAAAGATAAAATAGAGTCAACCTTAAAAACAAGAAATGGTTTGTAGATTAATTATTTTTTATTGGTTTCCTAATCCCAAGATGAAAACCTCAGATTTTTTTGAACGTAATTCCTACAGGCTGTTTCTTTTTCTTTTCTTTTTTTTCTGGGAGGCAATTCAACAAAAGCTGACACAAATCTGCACTTCTGGATAACTGTATTCCCTTAGTGAAAAATAATAATAATAATAATAAATGTTTGGCTAAAAAAAAACCCTAGCACTGTGATTTAGGCCTGCTTGAATAAGAGAGGAGAACCTCGTGTTCCTTCCTTCTAAAGTCTCCGTGTGTTTTGTGCTGAGGATATTATTAGGACAACGTTGTCCTACAGGAATTATCTGAAACCAAGCTCAGGGCCTTACTGAGCTACTTTGCTCTCTTCAAAGCACCTGTAAAGCTCAGAAAAGGGGTTGAATTGAGAGTGAGGAGAAGACGAGACCCATCTTGCTGCAGACCAGCAGCAGAGCCCGGTGCTGCTGACACGTGGGGTGCAGCTTATCTAAAGTCAGATATCTGCCATAGGCTGTGGGCTTCTAACCCATTCGCCCCAAGATCCCTTTATGATCAGTGCATAGAAGGGAAGCAGACACTTTTAGGAAGAGATTTGTCTGCCCTGATTCGGGTGATGGATTTAGGAAGAGAAGAAACTCACCTTGGGTTTGTTGACCAAAGAGGACCAGGATGACCATTATTGGTGGAGAAACCAACATTTGGCTGGGTGACCCCTGCTCATAATGCCAATGTCTTGGGCCCTATCCAAGTTCACTCCTGAATAGAAACACCTGTGCTCAGCTTTACCGGCTCTCCATGGGAGTGAGATATGGTGCTCACCAACTTCCGTGCCACTGCTTCTGCAGGTTGGGTGGTGTGGGCAGGTAGTGCTCTGCTTGATCTTGTCAAGTTTCCTGGAAATTTTTGCTACTGCAGTGTAAGAGCCCATTTCTGCTGTCCCTTGAGGTGCAAGGAACAGCTCTGTCGATAAACGATAAACCAGGCCCGGCTTGTCCACAAATATTTGGTTATTTCACCTGAGGTGACACACAGAGCTCCAGGCAGGGGAGGAGGAAAGCGATGGCTGTTCAGCATCACATGTCAGCATGAGGGAAGAGTTTGGGAATGGAAGAGGAACTCAGATCAAAGTAGAATTACACGGAGCTCAAAGGAGGTGAAATGTGAGGATGGATAAGGAAGTTTGGCCGAGACTTTGGATCAGCGATGCCTTTTTGATAGATGGCCGTGTACCTGAAGATCCAAGCATCTTGGGGCACAGTGAAGGTGGGAAGCCACCAAGTTGTAAAGCAAGAGTTTAATGGTGAAGCTGAGAGCCTGCTGGAGCTTGCTCGCTTCCCTGGGCCTGCAGCCCTTGTACCAAAGAGGCAACTAGCCTTGGGGCATGGGAGGTTCATGGCCAAACTGTGGGTGAGGTTATGGTGTCTGGTCTGCCCGCTCTTCTCCATGGTTGGAACCAGGAGCCATTCAGAGGGAGGTGCTGTTTGCAGCCCCTCTCTTCTGCCCACTCACCAAACCTAGGCCTTTTATTTGGGAATGCCTTCAGCAAGCTCATAACCTCTGGCAGATTTGTAATAAATAGTCTAGAAAAACATCCAGATGTGATTTAAAGGCTTCGCACGTGGGTCGTAAGGAAGTGCTGCCTCTAGTTAATCACTTGATCTGTTAAAATTTTGCCTTATTTCTACACCTGATTTTTCTGGCATTAGCTCTTACCCTCTGGTCACTGTCCCAGCAAGGCTGCAGAGCTACCTGCTCTCGCAAGTCTGTTCCTTACAAGGATACTGGCAGGCGTTAAAAACTAAGATATCAAATGCCTTATCATTTTCTGTTGGATAAGCCAAGTCAACCAAACAACTTAATTCTTTATTTCTACTATGGAGCAGATGGCTGCTCACAAACAACCTCAGAGGCTGGGTTTTGGTCCCATCCCATGGGCTAGGAGGCACGTTTAACTCTCTTGCAGGCTGCCAAATGGCTGAAGCCCTTGGATCTTCTATGTCAATGAAAATGTTGAACCCTGAAGTAGGATGAAGAACATATCCCTTCGTTTTCATAGCCAACAAGAAACCTTAGGTTCCTCATTTGCAAGATTAGCAAAAAAAAAAAAAAAAACACAAGATCACAGGTTAGGAGCCATTTTCCGGCTTGTCCATCTTAACTGGAAGAACCCAGGTACAGCACACTTTAAGAACCACTGTATTTTATGTCCTTCTTCAGGTTTCACCAGGCAACCTCAGGACTAGACTATCCAGAAACATCTTTTGTAGCATCCGGACAATCTGCTGTTCCAGTACTGCCTTGGTGGTGTGCCCTAGGAGCCCCCAGAATGTGAAACAGCCCTTTCCATGGGGCTGTGGAGGGGAAAGGCAACCACAAACAATGCTCATGATGTGATATTAAAGCAAGAACTGGCTTGTAAAAGGGGGCATGGAGTGAAA
The DNA here is from genome assembly GCA_013399115.1 of Anseranas semipalmata. Lineage (NCBI taxonomy): Eukaryota > Metazoa > Chordata > Aves > Anseriformes > Anseranatidae > Anseranas > Anseranas semipalmata. Next base: position 518,161 of record VXAA01005745.1, on the reverse strand, counting down.
CAGCTCAAAAACTCTGGCTTATCCTATCTCACCATGGAGGCAGCATGTTTCTGTGCTGCACTGCACTGAACTCTGCAGCAGATGGTCAAGAAGGCATTGTCTGGCTGCCCTTGGTTCGAGCAACCTTCCAAAGTGTTTTTTGCTGTAATTCCCCACATGGCTGCACAATCGGTGATGTTCTAACAGTGGTGGACTTGTAAACAGAGCTCTTGGACATTGCCTAGCGATGCCCTGATGCATGATCCAGAGTCCTGCTCTTTGTACAAGTACCTCGTTTTGCTCAGCTTTCTAAAGAGAAGAGAAATAGCACAGCTTCTATTTTGTAAAGTGACTGAAGGAATACACAGACCCTGATCTGGGTACATGGTTGCTCCTCCAGGTTTTGTGCCCTGCATAGTCCCTGGTAGCATCTAGGCAACAAATTGCAGTCGTCTTTTAAATTAATTCTTGACGTATGTGAGATTACAAGGGTCTTTGTGAGCGTGAATCCAGATGTCCCTCAAACCCTGGGTCCAGGACTCAAAGGTTGTGCTGTCTGGGGAAGGTTGAGCCACAGGAGAAAATGCAAATGCCTGTGTCTCCACATGCACTGCATCAGTTGGAAACTACATCGTGTTGTCCTCCAGATGCACCCAGGGCCAATGTGGGAGCCCAGGTAGGAGGAAATCTCCTCTCTGCACTGGAGAATGGAAACCAGAGAGGCCAAAGAAAGGGACATCATCAAAGTAGTGCAGAGTGTCCACCTGGGCATCCTCTCCTGTGAGACGGTCCCAAGAGTCATCTCCTCTGAGATGACCCCAGATGCTGGAGCAAATCAGCCTGGCTGCAGTACAGAAGCAGCATCTCTGACCTGGCCAAAAAGGAACAATCAAATGAATAAATAAGTGATTAGCCCAATCTGCATAGTCCGGGGACAGGCTCACATCCAAAGCTCATCTCTCCCCAGACTGGGGTGTGGACTGAGATACAGGGTTCTGGTTTGAGCTGCTCTCAAGCAGAGACGTCAGGCTTGCTGGCTAAAGGCTTTCATTTTTCATTGCAACGTCGTCGCCTGCCAAATCGGCTGAGCTGGGAAAACAATCTATAATTGACTACAGAGGCATGAGGTTATAATGATTTACCCTTTTTCTGAAGCATGCACATAACCTCTGCCAATTAGCCAAAAGTTAGAAAGACTTTTTAATGACAATACATCCAGAGGAAGGAGGCACATGTTGGGGGGGCTGTGACTGAAAATTGCCATATCCCAAGTCTCAAGTTGTAGGAGTTTGAGGTCTAATAATGGAAAGAGGAGAAGGTACAGTGAAGAGTTTTTCTTGCAGATGCACACGGAACACCTGGCTTCCCAGCTGGAAATGGGAGGCAGGCTGGCACAGATGGGAGCTGGTGAGTGGACAGCTTACCTGGACAGGCTGGAGCATTGGGTGGTGAGGAACCTCATGAAGTTCAACAAAGGCAAATGCAGGGTCCTGCACCTAGGGCGGAATAACCCCAAGCACCGGTACAGGCTGGGAGCTGACCTGCTGGAAAGCAGCCCTGAGGAGAAGGACCTGGGGGTCCTGGTGGACAGCAGGTTATCCACGAGCCAGCATTGTGCCCTTGTGGCCTTGGGTGCTATTCCTAAAAAAGGCTACAAAAAAAGCACTTTGGGACCTTTTATTATACAGACTTGAACAGAGTCACTTCATGTTCTATAATTCTATTCTATGATTCTATGATTCTATAAAAGTGGGCGAGTCCAGCTTCTGGCCCTTCCTGACCATCACGTTGACAAAGCTGCAGAAGAGAGAGAGATTTAATGCAAGTGTGGGATCCTGACACCGTGCAAAACTGTGCAAGGAGCTTTGTGTGTTTGCTGAATGCGCTCCCCATTTGGTTGTGGCAGTCATCGCTGCCTCTGGCAGAGACGATGTAGTCTTGTGGAGCGGATGATACACTGCATAGACAAGGAAGAGGAAAACATCTAGTGCCTTGCTTTGCTCCTGAAGTCAGTCCAAGCTTGAAGAGAAGAAACCAAGCCAGCTCCTCAGCTCAGATAGGGAGCCCCCTCTCTCAGTTCTCCTGGCGCTGTGTGTTTCTTACTCCACCTCCTGTGTTTACTATCACGTTGGGCACAAACATTTTTGTTGCTAGGAGGAGCCCCAGGCAAGATTAGGTATCTCAAGAGCCAGAGCGGAGCAAGCCTGATGCAGAGTCTGCTTCAACTAGAAAGTTAGGGCTGACAGGACCCAGGTCCACATGCAGGGGTCAGGCTCTGAGCAGCAGCACCAAAATGGCAGTGATGGTGAAGTCAGGGAAGACAGTCAAGCCTGCAGCCCTTGTTCCTGCAGTCCCCATGCAACCCACGGTGAGACTCAGTACCATGATGCTAAGCCTTGCAGACATCAGGTAGGCAGCAAGGAGCCCAGGGGAACTTCCCAAAGGCCCAGACGTTGACAGAGCACAGCACAGAAATGCCTAGTCTGTGCTGAACGACCTTGCTCTGCAGATGGCATCAGCAGCAGAGGAGCAAACTGCCTTGCCACAGCTGGTATCCCTTGGGTCTCCACGCATCGAGCTAATTTCTCCCTGCTGGTACTGCCCTCCGGGCTTGCTCAGGGATCTGTGCGTGAAGCAGTGCAGTCAGTCCCACCATGTGTCAGGCACATCTGGCTGCTCAGGCAGCCTGCCAGGGAATTAGGGCTGCACAGCGCAAGCTTTTATATGAGCACACGGGGCTTTGAATGCCCCATTTCACGCAAGCCTAGACGTGGCCTCTTTGACCCCTGGGCAGATGCTCTAGGGGAGATGTTCTGTGCTGATGCTGGCCAAACCCCACCCCTGCTGATGTGGGAAGGATTTTGGACTCAGATGGGAGGAAATAATTCCTTTGTCATAGGTTCAGGGAGAAAGCACACTGAAGGGACAGTAGGTAGCGTATTGCCTCTTCGTTAGCTCATGAAAGGAAATTTCTATCACATCCCAGGGGGGCTAAAGACTTTCTGGAACGTGTTTGCACAAGTCTAAGGGCTTCTGGCTACAAACAGTGCAAAACTCAGGGCTCACAGAGAGCCCCTCTCTGCTCTCCCACAGCACCTTGGTCTCAGTTTTTATGGGTGCCCAGTTGACCAGTGTCAGATGGTCCTCACCTGGTACCGCGCTCCCCAGCTGCAAAAACCTCATCCAGATTTCAAAAGCTACAGAAATTCCAATCTCTGTTCCAGCCCGTTTATGTTTTCTTTGGGTCCCTCTCCTCAGCTAATTAGCTGTTGTGTTTATTGGAAATAGGAGACACATTCCTGACGAAAGTGGAAGTGCTGTGTTTAATGGAGCCCGGCGAAGAGGGGAACATTTCTTGAACAAACAAGTCTCACGCTGCACCGTAATCTTCAAACTGAGATGAACCACGGGCTGCTGGTAGTGGCGGGGATCATGACGTGCGATTTGCATAAGACCTTCACTAAACAATCGTTTGGAGGCCAATGAATATAAAGGAGGCTTGGCTCTCATCGGGTTTGATCTCAGAAGCGCACACAGGAAAAAAAATTTCAGCATCTACATGAGCAAAACTCTTTGTCTTCTTCAGTTCAATTGCTACTTTCGTTTGTCTTTAATAATATGGTATTTGCTCACTCTTAGACAGCCGTTTGCAAGACTGTTCGGATCCAAGGCTAATTTGCTCAGACACTTGGCTCTCCCAAAGAGATCACTAAAACTCCCGGTACACAGAGTACTTTTCTCGAATGTTAAAGCATTTAAAGCTTTATTCTTCCTTGTCCTACCTTGCGTAAGTATTTATACCTAGTCAGAGACAGCGTAAAAACAAGCTAAAGTTTCGACTGGGGAACGTTTTACACCTCGTTACGCAGGTGGAAACAGCACGAGGGTAGAGAAGGGCCAGGCTGTTTCCAGTAGCTCATTTTCTTGTTCCGGTCAGCTCCTAATTTAGGCCAGCCCTGCCCCGCGGCGGTATGTACAACCATACCGCTGTTTCTTGCCTATTTCTGGGGGCTGTTTCGTGTTTGCATCACACAAAGCCTGAGGTTATTTTTGATCTGCTTTTGGCCTCAGAGCAAAGGAAAGGGCTTTCCACACAAGGCCTCTGAGGGGGAAATGAGGGCACCAGCTTGGAAGTCCCACCAAAGAAACATCTTGCAGGTGGGGCAGTGGCCCATCTGGCCTGGGATCGCCCACAGCACAACCAAGGCTCACTTGGTACTTGCTGTCTCAGCGCACAAAGGAGAAAACCAGCCAGGGTCATATCCCACCACATTTGACTCCCTGGGCACCAGTGCTGCAAACACCAGGGGATGGTCCACAGCTGCAGATTAGACCTTGCTTTTTCTTGCCAGAGGATACGAGTGCATCCTGTGGGGCTGCTGCGGACAGGTAAATCTGTATTTCGGGTTGTGGCTTACCTAACAGCGGGTCTCTTTCTTCCTGCCTTGCTGCGAATGAGGAGAAAGCCTCAAGCCAGAAGAGATCATTGTGTTTTCTCGTTCAGGCCCCAGGATATAGCAGACCACATCTGTTTGAGGTCCAGCACCCAGAGACTGATGGCAGCGTCAGAAAATGATCTGCCTGGATCCAAGGAGATGGAGCGTGGTCCCTCCCCGGAGCAGCGTATTACCTCACTGTTAGGGGGAGAACACAAAGCCTTTTTCCTGGCTGGAGCTTGTTTGGCTTTGCCCTCCAGCACCTGTTCTTGTTATGCCTTGCTCTGATAGATTAAAGACCTCTTTAATACCCTTTTTTTTTTCCTCAGGAGAAGGTACTTATGTGCTGTAATGTTCTCTCAATCTTCCTTCTGATAAGCCAAACAGAGCGAGCTCTGTAAGTCTCTTGCAAGCTATTTTTTCCGGCCCTCGTATCATTTTTGTGGCTGTTTTTGGCTCCTTCCTCAATTTTTCAACTTCCTTCTGAAAACATGGGCATCAGCGCAGCGCTCGGTGCTCCGTTGCAGGCCCAGCTCCATCAGCAGGAGGAGGCAGAGGGGCAGGAAGGGGCAGCCCCTTCCCCCCGCGCCCTCTGCCTTGGGATTTGCTCTCTCTTCCCACCTACAGAAGCCAGCCTCCTCCAGAGCTGGCCTGTTGTCCGAGCTGCCCCGCAGAGGTGCAGGAAGGTTTCGTCTCGGACCCTCCGAGACTCCTGTTTGGGCTGCCCGGAGCTTCAGATGGTGTTATGTTCTGGATCTTCTTCTGGATCATGCAGGCACACATGGAGAAGACCCGATGGCCACATTGCATGAGCCTTAAAGATCAACTCTCTAGCCTAACCCAAGTCTCCTCTCCCTCCTGGCTCTATATGAGGGAGCCAGGAGAGCCGGGAGTCTCAAAGCCAGACCGAAACATGTTGCTGCAAGGGGCTGCGCGGCCGATGACCGAACAAGTTATGGATAGCTGTTCCCGTGTCCTTAGCAGCTCCTTCTTTTGAGGATGGTGTCACCACTGCACCAGTAACCAAGCCAGGTCTGAGCTCTACACCATGGTGCAATCCAGGCAGCACAGGGACAGATGGACAAAATCCCTGGACCTAAGACTTCCAGGCTCCCACGCAGAAAAGCAGACTCTCCACAGTGCTACATATTTAATCAGTGAAAAGACAACGCATCCAGAAAGACAACCAGAGAGGTCCTCCCGACACCACGCTAGTGGCTGCAAGCACAGGCAAGACTGCACGGCTTTGCAAAGCAATAGATTACACCAGAAAAGCAGTGAAGTAATGTCTTATTACAAGAGACAGGCTTTTGCAGTGCTTTCCTAGAATAGAAAACACTTTGAAATTTAGTTTCATGAGCACCACCCTATTCATTATGAAGTTTGTGGATCAACTTCTACTGCCCACCATCAGCCAGCCACTTTTCCATAAAAGCTTTATTTTTCACAGTTGGTCATAATCTTTCAATGTAGAAAGAAGGCCTAGAATAGCATGTTTCTGAAATTCTCTTCCCAGTTACGTGAGTGTAAACTTGAAGTTTCTCCCCCTTGACGTCTTTGCTATTTTGTCTGCGTTTCCAACAGAGTAACCAAACCAAGCAGGGACTCGGCCCCAGGCTGCGTGAAACGAAAGCTGTTGCTGAGACCTGTCAGGAGAGTCACACACTTCGGTGAATTGTAATCTTGGAACAAATGAGTGAACAGTTAATAACCAGCCAGCTACTAGCATGGTCACCAAAGGAAGCATTGAAGAAATAGACCAAAAGTGGAAAATCTTTGGAAATGAATCCAGATTTTAGTGCAGGTTTGATATACATTATTGTGAGTGAAGGCTCTACCCACTGGAGCAATGTAAGATATTTTTTCTCCTCCCGTTTTCTCCAATTTTATGGAGCTGAAAAAAAGTGTCCCCGAGGCTTAGTACCCACAGGTGCTCTTGGAACAATAACAGCCTGGGCTGAATTCAAGATATGCCCAGAAAAACATTACTCATTGTTGCTAGACGTTTTTATGGACCTCCTCAAGGTATCCCACAAACATTAACATATGAATCCTCACGCTTCCTTCCTCTAAAAGGTTGTTATTGCCCAGACTTTAAAAGTAAGGAAGCTAAGGCCAAGAGGTGAATAGACTGGCCACGATCGCATAGGAAACCTATGATCTTTGTGCTCTGGACACTCCTGACCAACAGAACCTCAGCCGGGCTTCTTGCCCACAGCAGATAAGAAGCAGGAAAGGTTCGAGTCATTGTTTAAAGGGGATTTTTCATGGAGGAGCGGCTTTAGGGCAGCATGGGGCTGGTGTGTCACCACCACTGCAGGGGGCTGCAGGACGGGGACCCCATGGGCGTATGGCAGGATGAGACCTCTCCCCATGCAGAAGTCCATATATGCCACATCCCAAAGCAATTATCTTTGGAGCCTGGTGGAGACTTCTGCACTTTTATTTCTATTAGGACTATTAAAAAGTCAGGTGCTGTTGTCCCTTCCAATCCAGCTGGATAAAATTCAAAGGCAACCCAAAAACCCTCCGCATACTCCGCGATGGCTTTGCTTCGTTTAAAATTGGCACCGGCATAAAGTTCACTATCTCAGACCCTGCTCCAGCTTCTTCCCCGAGATGACAGCGAAAATGGCAGTGCGAGAGCTTGGAGGAGCTGCTGGCTGGAGCCCAGCCTTGGGCTGTATGATTTTCATTAGTGCTAATGAGCGTCAAGCAGCTGACGTCCTGCTTTGGAAAATGACTGTATCTCTAAGTATTCATCCCAAATCGATGTACGAGTGGAGCAACAGGCTCTGCAGCCCCAGCTTTCTCAGCTCCACAGAGGGACTTAACTGTCCCGGGGTTTTCCTGCTTTTGGTCTGTTTTGGTGATGGTGACATTTGATAACAACCTTGTGTATGATTCAGAGCCTGCTTTCCCAGCTCCCCCAGTCACATCAGAAATCAATTTCTTTCTTTCTTCTTCTTTTTTTTTTTTTTTTTTTTTTTTAAAAAAGNTTTTTTTTTTTTGTTTAAATAAACTCATGGCTTCTGGAGCTCTAAACTGTATGCAAAATCTCCCTTTGGATTTTAAGACGATTTTATGAGCCTCTCATCACCACAAGGAACAGCCCCAAAAAGTGAGCAGCACTGCAAAGTCCAGTCCCTCGTAGTGCAGCCAGCCAGGAAAAGTACCCCACATAGGTTGGTTTAAAAAAAAAAAAACTCAACAGAGATGGTTTTTCCCTGGTTAATCTCAAGATGCTGTAAGGCCTGAGTTACAATTTGTGGGGCAGTTCAAAAGTCCTGGGAGAAGGAGGCAAGCAAGAGGCCTGCAAATTGGCGAAGTTGGGGATCTGGCAGAAGGATGCTTAAATGGAAAGCCCAGCAGCTCGGACAGGTCCATGGTGCAGCAGGAGCTGCTTGCTGTCCTTCTCCCCGAAAAAGCCTGTCCCCTCCCCGGCTGGCAACCACTGGGATGTCCCACAGAGCTACGTCCTCGGGGTAGTTGGTGCCTGCAGCTCGGCTCAGGTTTCCCTCGTTGCAGCTGGAGGTACTGAGGAAATAACTGGGGCACAAGGGGAGAAAGGGAGGGATTCGTTTTCCCTTGTGGCCCCGCTCCCATCACCGTGTTGTCCATGAGGTCCCACCGCTCGCACGCTCCACCGCACACATTCAAGGACCCCGGAAAATTGTTAATCGAAACTGAATCAAGGGAATTTATTACTGCATATCACTGAAAATGAAGGAACTGCTTAAGAGATAGAGGCGTGAGCACTGCCCCGTTTTGTGGCCAGCAGCAGCGGCAGGAATTCCCTCAGGAATCCAGCCAGTGGTGAGTAGAAGGGCTGACGCTGAGGAGAGACTGGAGAGATGAATAATAACGTATATATCTTTGCTAAATGGCAGCTGTGAGAGGCAGAACTTGAATCCATACGTTTTTCAAGTGCATATCCTAAGACGAAGAATATTTAGTGACAGGCCAAGGGGACAGCAGTGAAGAAACTGATGGTTTTTCAATCTGTCTTAGTGAGAAAAATAAAGTCCATGTAGATATACTGGAAGTGATAAACGCCAAGTAAGGAAATGCCTGGAGAGTCTGAACACAGACAGAGCAGCCAGGATGGAAACAGTAAGTTTGTCTTTGCGGTGAGTGGCAGGGATGGCTTATCACAGCGCTTTAATCATTTGTGTTAAAGCAGTACCAAAGAAACAACCAAAGGTCACGACTCAGAGTGCCAGGCTCTATATATCCTGAAAGATCTTCCCTGCATGAAAAATTGGTAGTTTAAGGGATTGAATGAAAGGCGAGGGATGGAGACAGGAGGGAGGAGCAGATGAGGGACCAGACAGCTGCTGCACCACAGCAGGCAGCAGGCTTGGCTAAGTTATAGAAAGCGCCTTCTCTGGACCCCTTCTTCCAAGTTCAGGAAATCCCGGGGAGCTTCGAGTAGGCTGGGAGGCAAGCAGGGAGTTGTTTTAGGCAGGAGCCAGGCACATCGGATGGAAGCGCTGGTAGGAAAGGTGGAGGGGAGAAACCACGCAGGAGTTTGCAACTCTAAAGAGAGAGGAAGGGAAAAGCAAAGGGAACTTGGCACCAGAGATGAACCCCCAAGAAGCAGAGGCCTGAAGAAAGAGCGCACCTTGGCACGGGCTGGGAAGGAGCTTAGCACAGGGATGTGCTCTGTCCCCATCGTCTGGCAGGAGCCACAGTGCTGAATGACACCACCAACACAGCTGCCAGCCTGCTTTCCCCCAAAACTTCCTCCCCAGGGAGTTTCTGTTGACCTACCATTGCCTTGGAGGTGTCCATGAGCACCGGTAGATCGATCGTGGATTTGCTGGTGACACAGACAAGGCAGGACATCCTCGGGGTGTTAAAGCCCTGGGCTGTGTGCGGATGCTGACCTGGCTCAGGAGCAGGTTGTGTCGCCCCTTTGTGTTACCCACTCTGGCAGAAGGAGAGGACACAGTCCTGCTGGGACATCTCCAGCATCATCCTCCAACTCTGCCACCGGCTCTCCTCCATGTCCCACGGGCTTTCTCTGCGAATTTTCTGAACAATATGCTCATTTGACAAAACTCAAGTCGGCACAGTCATTTTGGTGGATGCAGTAAGAGAATAGCTTTAGCCTTAGATAAATACCTGCATCCTGGGTCCAGCTTGTACTGGAGAGCACAGACCAAGGAGCCAGGGTGAAAGGATCCCAATTACCAGCTGTGCTGCCAACTTGCTACATGTCCTTGGCCTATTCAAAATTCCCCATCAGATTTTCCCGATGTCTAATGGGGGGTAAGGATGCTGCCTCCTCTGAAGCTCTGCAGAAACAGGGTCTGTGCTGCAAAACATGTGAGATATGGGCCAGTGCAAGCAGAAACCCTTCTCTGTCTTCCATACACACTGAGGGTTCACCTAGAGAAGGCAAAATCATGAAGCAGCAAGTATTGAAGAGAGAGAAATTATTTAAGACAAGTATTCGACTTCTAGAAGCCAGCACAGAATGTCTAACGACAGACTGAACATGTCCTCATTCACATGCTGATCGAAAAAAAAAATGAAAAAAGCTCTAATCAAGCACTTGTGAGCACTTTTTTCCTACTGTACAAATGGAATTTAATTAAAGATGGAGAGACAGAGGCTCAGCCAGCTCAGCGGGACCTTGGCCACTGCCTCGCTGAGCATTTGAGGGCACGTTGAAGTCCCAGTTGATGGCTCTGGAACATCAGCTCCCAGGTGGATTCCCCACCGTGTCTAAGGGCTGTGCTGTTGGGGATGGACTTGAGCACACGTTTAACACGAAGCATGTGCCAAGCATCTTGCTGATTCAGGGCTTTTCTGAGAAGATGCTGGTGTCATTGTTTCTCCTTGGAGACTTTCCCTGTGCACATGTGAGCAAACACATCACAAACGTCTGGAAGAGCAGATCATTTTGCAATGCTCTTCCAGACAGTAAATTCAAGACAAAAATTTATTTGGTTTGGATATTCTGGCACTTGTGAATGTAAAAATCTTCTGTTTCCATTTTCCTCTGCTTTCCACTTAGAACAATATCAATATCAAACTGCTCATGGACTTTGCTCTCTAGTCTTTGGGTAAAGTAAGCCTGTATGTGGGCAAAGATATTTGCAGTAGCTCAGGGCAGAGCTGTGCCCAACACATCTCAACACATCTGTAGCTGAACTGCTTCTGGAGCCTGGATGGGTCAGGAACAGCTTGGCTATCCAAATTGTTCCCAAGAATCCCATTGTACCAGCCCCAGAGTAATAGGGGCTGATGGCAGGTCTTGTGTTCCTTCTGCTGCTGCAATATCTCTTCCTGGACCTTTAGTGGTTCATCCCTGTCAGAGGAGACCCCCAACAGCCAAGGAAGAGACAAATGGGATTCATAGCTTGGACACAAACTCATGAGCAAAGGACCAGCTTCATGGCCATGCCAGAGAAGACCACTGGGACCTAGAGCAGGACAGACAACCCACGGGGCAGAAGAGCCTGCAGAGATTGCTCCCCTGGATGATGCTGTCATTCCCTAGAAGGATGCTCTAGTCCTTTCTCTAGTCTAGCCTATGTCTGGGTGCAGAAGATGTGTTTAAATCCGAGCTGAAGATTCTGGAATATCAGATTCCCAGTGGCTCTGTGACCTGGCAGGGGAAAACCAGCCTGCGTTTAGTGGGTCTGCCACTAGGAAATCAGACTGCCTCTCCCATGCTTTCTGCCCACCCAGCCTGATGCCGTTCCCTTCATGACCTGTGCTGCTGCTTCTCCAGCCCAAGGCTCAGACCCCAAACCCATCGCCAGTGTGCATTCCTTGAGGGACACTGGCACGACCTTCCTGATGAGGAATGTCATAATTAATGCTGCCTGTACGCTGCTGAAATGTTAACGCTTCTATTAACACACTTTATTGACTTGCTTTTAACACCACAGGTGGCTTTTCAAGAGCTCAGGCTTGATTTAAATCACATCCCCTTCCTATTGCTTTAATTATGGAAATGGCCAGGGCAAGGGAGCACGTTTCTGGAGCCCAGCTCTCACAACAAGCAGGAGGGAGGCAAGGCTGCCTGGTTTTATTTTGGAGTGGGTATGTGGAGACCAGGAGCACGAATGTGTGTGGATGCATCTCAATGGCCTGGCTCAGACCTTCCCCAGAGATTTGCCGTGGACATAAGGGGAATCCACAACTCAGCGTCTTCTGGTGGTTCTTGTTACCTCTCATCTAAATGCAGCCAGAGGAGCAGGGGAGGCAGGAATTCCTCCTCAATGGGAAAGCTTTCCTGCAGGGCTCTTCATGGCACAGGGGCTGGGGCTGGAGTGTGTCCTGGCCAAAAAACCCTCCCAGCACAGGAGAGGAGCAGGACCTGGGAGGACCCCACTATCCCAGTGTGAGATGGGATGAGATGGGACCGGATCCCACCTCCCCGCCCAGCGCCTCTGGGGCTGCATCCAGCCCTTGGTTCCCAACACACTGCCCCCAGCATCGCTCTTTCTGTCTGTCTGTCTCCCACCGCCTGCTCCAGGCGCATTTCACAGCTTGTCCTGGGCCTCTCCAAGCATGTTCCCCTCCCCTGCTCTTCCACCAGTGCTGGCCTTTGAGTGAAAGCCTTTCTCCCCTGGTTTTATCTGCATACCATTCATCACACTAAGCCCTCGTGCTGTCACACAAAACTCTGAGGAATGAGCCCAGTGAAGAAGCAGCCAAAGCCAAAGCACGGAGGCTGAAACCCTCCCGGTTATGTTTCAGAGCCATCAATTACATCCTCCAGCAATGGGTTAAGTAGGTCATTAAAAAGGGAAAACGCTGGAAAAAAAAAAAAAAAAGTGTTCAAAAAGCAACACCCCTTCCTCTCCGTCTTCCCTCTCTGTAAGAGTCCTAAATCACAGCCCCCTTACCTGCGTGCTGGGATGCTGCTATTTATGCCAGGTATTTCTGGCACTGCCTCTACCAGGGCTGTAAATTTGTATTGCCCTGGCTGAGGTGACACCCTGCCAGAAGGGTTAGCAGTGGGATAAGTGGAGTTAGCCCGCTGTGGGGCTGTGGGGTCGGTGGTGGCATGTGGGAGTGGGTGGCAGGGGCTGCCTGTGTCCTGTTATCTTGGGATGGAAGGTATTTGTGCAGTCGCGGGTCCATTTCCACGGTCGCTGTCAAGCTAAGGGGCTGCTTGGCTCAAGAAAGTATTGTCCCCTGAGCACAAATGTGGGAGGAAGAGGTGATGAGCAGGTCCTCAGAGCTACCACGGGTAAGGACCGGACAAGACCGGTCCACGGGTACAGCCTGGTACTTTCCAGTAAATCAGGGCTTATAAATCATTTTGACAAAATAATTAAGGCATGTATGTGCTGTGATTTATAATACTACCTCTCGCCTATAATACCCTAGATCATAGTGCCTCTGGATAAAATAAGGTGTAAAAATAAGGGAAAACGAGCCTGAAATACAGCTGAAAACTTGTATTGTCCTTGCAATGTTAAGCCCTGCATCCAGAAGGACTCCAGACCAAAGGTGCTGCTCTGAGTCAGTGCAGCTGTGCCCTGGGTGGCTGTTACAGCTGAGGTCTGCTGCGGTCAGAGTCTCTACCATGAGTCAATGAGCAGGACTCGGTTCTCTGACCACATCCCCCATGCTACCTGACCAGGAACCATGGGGAAGACAGGATACAAACTGAAGGCACAAGTAGCCACCTTCCTAAAAACTTACAGGAAATCCTGTTGCAGAGACAATTACACAAGTGCACATATGGATGGAGAGCTTAGACTGACCTACAGCTTTCAGTGACATCGTTATTAAAGTTCATCAGCCCAGACCCCAAGCTGGGGAGGCCAGCTCAAACCATCAGAAAGTTGTTTGCTACTTGGCATTGCTTGACACAGCCATAAAAGGGAGAAATAAAGTAACTTAGCATCAGGCCGATCCCTTGGGTGGAAGAAGAGCTTTTGTCCTGGAGGTTTAACAAAGAGGTGATGTCGAGAAAGGAATGGCCCCTTGATAACGTGCCGTGATGAACCGTGAAGTCTTTGTGAGTTTTTAATTTTAACCAAGTATTGTGGTCCCCTCCGAGGGCTAGTCCAAAAAAATTTAGTAAGCCAAAATTATTGTAGGATACTCTTCCCCATTGGGAAGAGTTATGGAATTCAGGCATCTTGTCAGCTCTTCTCTAAGAGAAAGACATGACTTCTCAACAGCTTTGTCTCCCTTTGAGGACACACTACATGCACCCTTGAGATCCTGGTCCTCTGAGCATCCAGACAAGGATGGGAGGGATGCACTGGTGGTCCCACCTGGGCTGTGGCCCCTGCTTTCCTTTGCAAGGAAGCAAGAAGAGACCAGGAGCAGGGGGAGAGGGGGCTCGGCCCGCTGTGAACACTGGCCATGGCCAGGAGACAACCACCACATCCAGATCAATGCAGGGAGAACAGCCCAACTAATGGCGAAGTAGTTAGGAAGGAGAATGAGACAATTTGGCTCTAAATTATTAGACTGACCCAAATGATAGCAGAAAGACTAGGTTGGGGGATTGCTTTTAAAAGTTTGCCTTTTTTTTTTTTTTTTGGTCTAGACGTGATCAGTTCTGCAATATGCACATTCATTTCCCTCTCCCCCTCAAAATCATCTGCCAGTGAGTGACATTTCAGTGGAGTGGCATCCTACTGGTATATAAATGAAGCTTTTATGCATTTTTGGAAGAGGTAGTCGTCTTTTCAGATTCTTGGAATTCAAGTCAAAGATGCAAAAAAAATATTTTTTTTAAACCTGCAAAACTTTTTTTTTTTTCCCCCAACAGATGCTCTATGCAAATGTTGAAATAAGTGTATTAATATCGAGCTCAGCCATCTGTTTAAGTAATTTCTCAGGGGAAAAAAAATATTGCAGCAAGCGTAGCATGAAAAAAAGTAAAGCTGGGCAGCAGGTTTCCATGGGGTACATCCCGTAGGACTGCATGGACGAATGAGCGTGGCAGTTACTGCACGGAGCAGCCCCACGTGCTGCAGAACCTCTGGTTTTCCAGTGCCAGCCCCCTTTGCTGCACCTTGCAATGCTGTCACTGTGAGAGCACCCTCTATCCCATTAGTCTTAATTCCTCTGTGGCTACTCAGTTTTCTAGTGTATAAAGGGCCCGATCCAGCACCCAACGACAAAGAGCTCAGCTCTCCATCCCAGGATCCCACTGAAGCTGATGGAAGATACGGGCACTCTTAGGATGCGAACCACCTGTCGTGCCTGACCCTTGGGATGACCTGAGTCTTGCCCTGGGCTCTTGGGGCAGGCGTGTGGGAAGGCTGCGGGGCGAAGCAGGGCTCTCCCAGCATCCTGACCTTGATGCTGGGTGGGAGGAGGAGGCAGAGCGGGGTGGGCAGCTCTGTGCAAATGGCCGGAGGTCAAGCCTTCTCCGAGAGTAAGACCAGAGGGCGTGCTGCCTTCCTCCTCCTCAGTGTCCTGCATCCCCACAGGGGGCCTGTGCACCTCTGTCCTTAATCAGGGCACCGCACTGATCTCTCCATCACCTGCATATTTGCTCCCTGGACCCGTTGTCCCCCCCCAGCACCTCCCTGGAGGCACAAGCAATGCTGGGGAGCCCACACAGCCAGCGAACCTGCCTTGTAGGAGGGGGCCACGGCGCTGCCCGCGCAATCCGCGAGAAGCAAGCCTCCAGCAAAGCGAAGGCTCATTAAAAATAATCAGCGTCCCTTTCAAGCTCCAGGAAGCAGCGCTGTTGAATGGAGCTGGGCTGAATGCGCGCAGATTAGGGGAGCAGCTGTGCGGAGTCAGCCGGGCTGGGCATCCCTGGGGCTGCACCCCGCCGGGGACCTGGCTCCCATCCCCGCTCTCCCCCCGGCTGCGCCCCGACCTCCATCCCCCTCTGTCAGGTGGAGGCGGCCATGAGCCCGCTGGTATCTCCCAACGGGAACAGATGCAGGAGGGGTGGTGGTTAACGTGGTGTTGCACGCACCGAGCACCCCTTTCCTCCTCCACATCCCAAGGTTTGGTGCCAGTCCCAAGCCCTTAACTCCTCTCTTCCTTGATGGCACTGAAGTGAGGGTGGGGAGAAATAAATTGGCTGAGGCAAGACAGGGGCTTGAATTGGCTTCCATAAATCCTCTCTCTCCAAACACAGATGGAAGTAACAAACAAACAAGCATTTTTTTTTTTCCCTATCCTCTTCAAAACTTCTCTCTCACAGAAGATTTTGGGGTCCAGGTGATGGCCATCAGCAGCACATGAGCTGGAAGGTCTCACCCAGCCGGAGACCATGGGAGGGGGTGGTGGGATGCACCATCACCCAGTCATCACCCACATCAACCCCGTGCCCTCGCAGTGGCTGTGGGCACACAGCAGGTCACGAATCCCATGGGGAACATCTTCGCCATGCTTCCTCACCCACAGTGCCTTGGCCAAGGGACAGCCATGCTCTGCCCCTCACTTCCAGCTAGCTGCATCAACCCAACCTGGGCCTAATCAGCTTATTCCAGTTCTTGTTTGGGTTTTTACTGCTGCCAAAAAAAAAAACCTCTTTCACGAGATGCATGAGTGGAGTTCAGCAACATGAGCCCAGCATGGGAGAGAGAGCAAAAATCAGATTAAAGGCAAGGGGAAATGCAGAGGAGACAGCCTCAGAAGACAGAGAGGTATCTCCAAAGGAGGCTCAATGCTGGCAGCTCAATTAAGGCAGCTTAATTCATTGGGCAAATTGTTCAGCCTCCCCTTAGCTCCTTTTTTTACACAGACACGTAAAGGGGCATTGTTCCTGACTTAGGACATGGGTGGTGGGGACAGGTCCCAGCGCAGAGCCTTGACTGCCAGGACTCTGCCAGGAGCTTCAGGGACGGGTCTCGGTCCAGAGGAGCCTTCCACATGTTTCTGGGCAGATCAGTTAAGGCGTTCGGGAGGCTAATGAGGCGTTGAGGAACTCCGCTGGGCTTGGCTCCTGGGTTGTTTTTCTAGCTTATTTTTTGCCTTGGCTCGTAGTTCCCAAAACATTCATCTACCCTTGCCGCCCAGGCAGGTCTGCAGGGGAACGGTGCCCGTGGCTCCCTCTGGGAGGGCGTTACTTTCCCACGTGGAGGTGATCCTGCATCTTACATCCGTACTTGAAAATAACACGGCTCAGCGCCCGCATCCTGCACCGCACTGCTGACATCTGTACCTTCTTGCTGTCCCAAACAGGGCTGCGGTGCCCAGCCTGCGTGACGGTGGTGACTCTGAGTGCTGTCGGGGGGAGAATTTGTCGGCCTGGGACAAAGCACACACCATGGATCATGCTGTGGATGATTGCAGGAGCCCACGCCTGGCCCTGGTCGTGTTTAGGTTAACAATCCAGACATAGCTGATGTGCTTTTAAGACAGAGACTAAAGCCCATAAAAGCCAGTTTGAAAAGGCCTATTCAGTACTTTCCCGCATGTTATCACATAAACATCACTTCAGGGCCTCCAGGCTTTACAAGCGCTTGTGTTAGGCTAGCGCAGTGTGCTACAGCATCATCCTCAGCAAAAGGAAGCAGCAGCTGGAGCCCAGTCCCTGCTCCACACTTCCCAGAGCCAAGGGGCACAGGGGAGAGCCCCGTGGACCTTCCCAAGACTGGAAGTGGGCTTGGACTTGCTCAGTCTAACTTCCAAGTAGCCACCATGCAGGAACTGCCATCTGGTGCTCCTGGCTTGCTTCAGGCACAACAACCTCTTCCAGAAGGATAACCCACCTTAAAAAAAACAGGAAAGCTGTCCAGTCTTTACCTTTTTTCCTCATAAATGGACAGTGAGGCTAAAGCTGGAAGCCAGTGACCCATTCTGGGGGAAGATACATTTGAAGCTGCATGTAATGGTAGAGAAACACAATATTTTAGTTTGCAAGGGTGGGAATCTGGGTCTTTTCATGAACTGTCATTAATCGACATGGTAAGTTCTTCTTTGGAAAGCTGAAACATCTGCTTCATTTTTTGGACCACTTGTCCCATAGCACTGACCTCAGAAAAGCCTTTCCAAGGGCATCAGTTATGAGTAAATGACCTTTAGTTCCGGGGGAAACAGCATTAGTGGGATCCCACATCATGGCTACAGCAATACATCAGGAGAAACGAGGCTTGCAGCTGAGGAATTCAGCTGACAGTGCAACCCCCGTGCCATTTCGCCCCACGCTGCAGAACACAGCTCCAAAATCTAGTGTGAGACCAGGGATGAGAAACACCAGAGATAGAGAAGAGAGAGAAGCAGTGGGGAGCAGCTTCTATTTACTGCAAGAAAAGGGAATGAGGAAAAATTAAGTTTTCCTTCCCAAGGAATTTTTAGTTTTATTTTTAAGATGCAAGATTGATGATTACAGGATTTCCCACCCTGCTTGCACAGGAGATGAGCACTAATGTCCCACCTTCACGGCAAATCTCAATGGAGGCAATCACAACTGCCATTCAAAACCATCCCTGCGGTTTCCCTTGCAACTGGAACCTCAACCCAAACTTCTTCTCATTTACCCCAGCACAGACAAGAGTGATTGCTCATGGGATAACAGCGCAACCCAGGAGGCTCAGCCTCTGTCTGCAAACACACGTAAGGAATTTCCTCTGTGCACCGTGGCTGAACCGAGTCATGCTGGGCTGAGACATATCCAGCTCTCATCAAATATTAAGCAAGCGAGGATCATTCTCTGCTCTACCACTTGGGTATTTCTTGGTTTCTGGCCAAACAAGTCTGTTCATTCTTTTCCATCAAGATGGGGAAAAAGATGCTTAAAACCAGTGCAAAGCAGGCTCCTTCTGGGTGAGGAGCTCCCAGCATCCCAGGGAAGGAGAGCGATTTCTGTGTTTTCCAAACCTATGCCCAAGAGGCTCAAAAAGCTGGGAACCATGGGCAGAGGGACACCAAATAAATCCTCTGATATCAACAGCAAATGATGGATTTTCGGTTGCTGCGTTGTTTACCCTTTCCCATCACTCTTTTTCCAGTTTTTTTTTTTATAATAAAAATTAGAAAAATAATTCTGTGCCTTTTCTTTAAAAAATAATAATTAAAATAAATAAATAAAAGGTGCATTTTCCAGCATCCGCACAAACAAAAATAGCAAAGGCAGCCTTGAACAGAAGCCGCATTATGCTTGGAGCGGTTTCCCCTGGCCAGGCGGGACGCGATGCTCCTTTCCAAGTCTCGGAGTGCTTTAGCGAGTGCCCATCCTCCCTGCGGATGCTCAGGATGGCCAGGGCCAGAAACCCAACAGCTCTGCTCATGGCCAAGCACGGTTCTGTGCAAGCCTTGTGGGCCACAAACCGCCAGCTCCGTTTGCTTTTACAAGCTTGAGATTCTTGGGGGGGGGTGAAGCAATTTTTGTCCCTCGCTTTGCACAAGGCTGGGCTCTCTGCAAAACACTGGGACAGGTGAGCCAGCCCAGAAGGAAAGCAGCACCCACGACACCCGGTACTGCTGTGTTTTGAGGCCTGGGGCTGCCCAGGTTCGGGATCCCATGGGGGGAGATGTCCGGAGAGACCAAGCTTTGAAGTTCAGCTCCCTGAGCCATATGGAAGTTGGGTTGCCATACAGCCTCTGGTTTAGCCTCTTGATATCAATCCCTTTGGCCCAGGCTTCCAAAGCCTTTAGCGATGAAAATAGGTGTTTTTTTCATGCTGGTAAACACTAGATAACACCATGCATGTTTAGTTTCAGCCCCTCAGGTGTTGATGGAGACCAGAACCAGGGTAAGATATTTAGTACCTCGGGCTCGCAGTGCCGAAAGCCCATGGCCCCCAGGGGTGTGACAAGCTACCTGGGTCTGACTACGGACACTTACCCTTGAGCCCATTGCTCCGGGCTCTCAGTGGACAAAAGCAGGGACTTGTGGAGGTGTGATTTATTTGGCCCCCTTTGGACACCTACCTCTCAGCGTTCACTAGACCTGCAAGGGGAGATGACACAATGCAATCCAGCGCTGGTGCCCACCCAGGGCATCCCTGCGAGAAGCAAATGGAGGTGGTAGCACAGGGCGAGGGGACACAGACACCATCCAGGGAGCTTGTTCCCATCCCCATATAGGGGACCAGACCGGCCTGCACAGAGCCCAGTGCGAGGGGAAAGGAGACAAAATATCTCAGCAGAGCTCTGGATCTTTGAGCACATGAAGTATTAGGATGTTCCCTAGCATTGGGGTGCATAAATATTAAATAAGCTGCAGAGAGGAGGAGAGCAATGACTGCACTGTCGGTTCCCTGGGGCAGGGAGCAGGAACCAGGACACTGTGTGCATCCCAGTACAGCCGTGTGCATCCCAGTATAGCCATGTGCATCCCAGTACAGCTGTATGCATCCCAGTACAGCTGTGTGCATCCCAGTATAGCCATGTGCATCCCAGTACAGCCGTGTGCATCCCAGTACAGCCATGTGCTGGGCACAAAACGATCCGCAGGCTCCGATGGCAGCACCGAGAGCTCCTCGGGGGCTTCAGCTTTCACACGGCAGCTCTTTGACAGAGGCTGGCCCTGAGGTTTCATGCTTGTTGTCTGGACTGAGACACTTAGCAAATCCCATGTAGCTAATTATACTCCAGCTCAATGCCTCGTAGCCTCTGGTGCTGTTTCTTAAGCTAATTAGCAGTACCCAGCAGGGCAGCGCGCGTCCCTGTGGTGTCTTGCTCTCCCTCACCACGGGTGAGAGATGAAGACCGCTGATGGGAGCTCTTCCCTGCGTCAGGGCACGCTCCACCACGCAGCCAGGCTTGCCATAGCTTTTTTTTTTTTTTGTGGTATCAGAAGCAACTGGGTCGGCAAGGCACAAGATGTCCCTTGTCAGGACCTTGCGCACAGCAGGACACGCAAGGTGGGTTATGGTGTGAGCAGCCAGTTATAGAAGGAACAGACATCGCTTCTCCTGGGGTCATGTCTTTTGGCTATGTTCCCTGTGACATTATCATTTTGCAGTCTTTACCTGGGCTGAGCGGCTCATTTTGGGATCTGCCTGTGCATTAATATGGTCCAGATCAATCTTCTGGTCCTGGAAGGACTGGCTCAGCTGGCAGCACCTGATGCCCTCTGACAGCACATGAAATCCAAGCAGCGCTGATGCAGGCACAGGTGGGGGACAAGCATCCACTGAGCTTGCTGCAAACCATTGCATCTTGCCTTGGGAGGACAAGACTGGAGGAAGACGATCTCCAGCCAGCATGATCCCAGCAGCTCCTTGGCACCGAGCATGCAGCTGGTGGCACGGGGTATGGGGAGGGCTGGTGTCCGGCCACAGCCCTAAAACAGAGGTGCCTGAAACCCCAATGGGATGAAGAACTGGTGGAGCATGCATGGGTCCTGGGTGCTTCAAGCTCACTTGCAGGGATGTCTCCAGCATGGCCAGAAGGAGTTGGACTCACCTCATGGGACACCTGCAGCCAATGTACCTCTTCTCTCAGCCAGGAGATGGTCAGACATGAGGGCTCGGACCCACATCACTTGGCTGCTGGTGCCTCAGGCTGGGTGCCAGGGGAGAGGATGAAGGAGGAAGCGTGTGGCAGTGGTACCTGACCCCATGGAGGTCTGGGGGTGGCAGAGGGAGCTGCAGAGTGGCAGATGCAGGTGCAGCATTGCAATGGAAGCTGGAGCACAGCAGAGATGGAAGGATCAGTCCAGATCTTGCCTTTCCTGGTCAGCAGGAGGAGAGCATCCTCACCTTGTGACCACCAGCTCTCCAGCATCCCCTTGCTGAGCACCCACAGCCAAAGGGAGGCAGGGGTCTCCCTCCAAACCTCTCCTCCCATCAGGGTCTGCAAGGAGCTGGCCGTTTACACCAGCTAAAATCCAGCCAAGCAGCCCCCGGGGTCCTGCACGGTGAAAAATCCCCCAGCTCCAGCCTGCAGCCACTTAAAGCCCACCAACATCCCCAGGCACCTGGAGCATGGTGAGACCCAGGGACACCCACTCAGCCCATGAAGCCGTTCCCTTGCTATGTGGCTCAGAAAAACGTGGTTTTCACCTCTCTCCACCCCACCCCAGCATATTTTTCTCTTCTCCTCGGATGAAACAAACCCTGCGGCATTTCCAGCATGACTAATTCCATAATGACGGCGATCTCCCCTGCCTCCCGTGCAGCCCAGGAAGGTGCCAAGCACCATTAACGTGCTGATATACATTGCTATTGCATAATCAGCTGGATCTTCCCGGGGGAAAATGAGCTGAATTAGACAGTCTCCTTCACTGGAATAGCAGGGACCAATGGGGATTTCCACAAGAGAGATTGTTAGAAAAGGAAAATCCATATGACGCTATCAGGAACAGCCTTGAAAAACTGCTGCCATCTGAAAAGTGCTCTGGCATGCCAAAAAGGAGTCTGTATATCTCTCTAGCACACATTTATGTAGCTGTGAAAATGAAGGGGCTCTGTCCTTTGGTCCTTCCATGCTTCTTACGGCATTACTCTCACACACTGCGTGGTTTTGTTCACCTCTTCACTCCAGGACTGAACGTACGCCAAAGGGTGCGGGAGGCTTTATCCAACACCACTTGCATTAAATTGAAATGTTCTCATATGTCTGTCCCTCACCTTGGGCTGCTAAAAGGAAGTCTGGACAGCCCTGAGACCCTGCCTGGAGAGGCTGGGCACAGCCCCCAGGTTCCTGGTGAGATCTCAGCATGATGCTTTGCCCCTTGGACAACCCATGCCTGCAGGGAGGGGTGGTGATGTGAGGTGATGTGGATGTCGTAGGTTAGTATGTCCCCTTCTGGAGTGTCCCCTTC
Organism: Anseranas semipalmata; assembly: GCA_013399115.1. NCBI lineage: Eukaryota > Metazoa > Chordata > Aves > Anseriformes > Anseranatidae > Anseranas > Anseranas semipalmata. The sequence goes on along the minus strand of VXAA01005745.1, from coordinate 496,078 downwards.
CAATGTCTTATTCCAGAGTGATTTTGAAGAAGTAACTAGATTTAAAAAAAATGAATTAATTATTCAGTTTTACAGAAGGAGTTGGAATTTGTAGGGCCACACAATTTTGTTGGCATGAGCAATGGGACTTCTGGTGTGTGCTGGTGCCAGAGGACTTTCCCCCATGGGTGGCCTACAGCAGACAGTGAGGAAAGGTTCCTGCGCACCACGGGAGACATTTGGCCTCTGTAAAAAGAGGAGGCTGCTCTGGCAAGGTCCTCCAGCAGACTCCTGGCTGGAGCAGGGGCTACAGCCAAGGAAGATGGTATGCATAAAGTCACGTTAGTGATGCATTGACACTGAAATGTGTGTCTGGAGGGAGGAAAACTCACCTGCAAGACCTCTAACGTAATTCCTTTCCTTGTGCCCGAAATCACAAGCCAATGACTGGAAATGCAGCCGAGAAAGGCTTTAACTTCCAGCTGTTAGGTGTTGAAAACAGACACACCTGATGATTGATAGTACCACGCAGAACATCTCTTTCGCTTCATTACAGTTGCCAGCGATAACAACCTCTGTTGGCTCTGATTTCTGAGCTGGCTCTCCTGGACCAGGGGCACGTGATTCCCCATCCATCCCCTCCTCCCGTGACTCACAGGGTACAGCCGCACGCCAACATACCCGTGTAGCCCCACAGTCCCTCTTTGCTCATCCGCTAAATTTCCCTAATGTGGAAGCACCAGCCTGTACACGGGATGTATGAATGTTTCAGAGGGCTCTGTCTATTATTAATAAGTTTCTATATGTGTCTGAAAGTCCCTGCAGCCCCCTGCAAAATGAACCTCCAGATGCAGATTTTATATTGCTTCCCTTGGATGGTTTTCCCCTCTCTGCAGATGGAAATGGGTTCCAGCAGCACATAGAGATGACAAGAGAAGAGGGACCGGATCAGCCTTCAGCATCCTCCTTTGCCTGTGACCAGAGGTGTTTTCTAAGTGATGGCTGATTTGAAGTGTTACTTGAATGATTTCTTGCCCACCATGACTATAGTTCTGTAGCCTGAAGAATGACGTCTGCTCCCATCACATTGGTTTGGGAGATCGATGTTGGTTAGGACATCATCCAAGTAAATGCAACGCTCACGCTTATTAAGAGCATTCAGTGTCTGTCAAACACTTATTGAAGAACTCTGCAACATTTTGTCAGTATAATTATCCCCATTTTACAGAGGGGAGACAGCAAAAGGCAGACCACAGGCAGAAGCAGCCCAGAGCTGGGATTAGCACTGAAGTCACGACTGCCAGCTGCCTTTCCCTGTGACTCATGTGGGGAACAGGAGGGCAAGAAGGTGTCTGGGGGAATCTTTTTCCTGGAGAAACAACAGCCTTCCCAAGGTACCACTGAGAATTTATCTTCTTTTTACTTTTCAGCTCAGCCAGGCTGGGTGAATTGTCCTCCAGTACAAGCAGCAGAGCTGCCTTTGATGCTGTGCTTTCAGATAGCTTTGATCTATAGCACAGCAATTGCCCAGGGCCTTCTGCTGGAGTAACTGAGCAGAGAACTGTTAGTTTCTCCTCCTATAAAGTCCTCCCAGGCTTTGGTGCACACACATCCAGAAAGCCATCACCAGATGGGAATGCACACCCAAGATCTGCCCCATGTTCCTGATGTCCACTTCCACAGCTCCCGTGCTGTGCCTGGCTTGCATGGGGGATGTGAACTCCCTGTTGGGTGTGGAAGGGCCCTGGGCATGTTTTACACTTGTACCCGTTAAAAGAAGAGGGGATAATCTACAACACACTGGTTGCCTGGACAATACGTCCTGTGGTTTACACACACACCCCTCTTTCTCACAAAGGGCCCATTAAAGGATATCAGATAGACCCCCACTTTATTTGTCATTGCCACCGCTTGCTCTGCCGTATCAGGGATTGATGGCTGTTCCCAGCATTTGCCACCCCAGACCTCAGTCAAGAAATACTATAAGGCTTTGCTGTCTTTTTGGAGAGATGCAATCGCAGAGCTGTAGGCAATCAGCCAGACTAATTCCTGCTTACAGAGTGGAATATATGGCCAGATATTTCTCAAATCCCACAATCAGCTGTTTTAGGCAGCTGTAAAATATAATCCTGCTCATATAATGACTGAGACCCATCTAAAACATCAGGAAGATTTAGTTCTCTCTCCTAGGCTGCACGTTCCTTTGGGTTGAAATCCCCTTCCTTGAAATCCAGGGACCTGCATGCAGCTTTCAGGATGAAATTGTCCAAGGTCTCCATAACCATGATAAAAACACTCCCCTGATTTTGAAATCTAGTGTAGCTCCAGATTTTCCTGGCACATTTTTCTGCTGTCTCTTGCTGACTTTGTCACACTTGCAGACATAGACGGGGAATTAATCGGTTGATGCAGAATTCCCTGGGAAAAGTCAAGTGAGAAATTCCTTTTGTATAATGTTTAGATGAAGAACATCAAGCTGGACTCAGTATTCAAAATCATGAGAGAAGTGTTGTCAGTGGATATATATGTCTGGTAAACCAAAGTTAAAAAAGAGCAAGGGTGCTTTGGGTTTATGGAGGTGAGAGAGTGGCTTGGTGGGCATGTGGTGACCAACCAAGGGCCACCCACCACACCGGTGGTGGTGTCACCCTCAAGGTCCTGAAGGACTTCAAAGAAGCCCTAAAATCTCCCTCGGTATCTTCTCCTGGGGGCTGTCTCTAGCAGGTACGCCTGCTCTGAAAGGGTTATCTCCCACGTCTTTGCCTCCTGCCCCAAACAGTGCTGCTGGACCAGCAGCTCTGGTGGCCACCCAACGCCTCCCATGAGCAGCACGCCAGCGTCCCCCAGCCCCACTGGCCACCTGCTCCCCACGGCTTCCAAAAGGGGTCCCCTCGCCCAGCCACCAGCTCCTCCAGGGGTCTGCAGACCCGAATGAGCCCCACGCATGGCGAGATGACATCTGACAGGCGCTGCGTGGGCACGCGCACGGGAGAGGCTTTCTGAGGTCTCTCCTCCCCTCCCAGCCCCTCTCTCGCACAGAGGAGGAAACATATGTGTGGTTTTGGTAAAGAAGCAGCGCGCCGCGTGGCACCTCTTGTGGGCATCTCCCTGGCTCAGTTCCTTTCCCATCCTTTTATTCCTCTGCGTGGCAGAGCTAAGCCGGGTTATTTTTAGGCGGCTGCACAGCCAGAGACACCCTTTCGGTAGCCAAAGTAAGAGGACACCAAATGGTCCTGACCTTTCTCTCCAAGGCCCCATGTCGGGCCCATGCATTCAGTGGAGTGGAGGGTGGAAGGAGGGAAGGAAGGAATTCGTGTGTATTTGTTTGGCCGGCTGCCCTTGCCTGGGGCTCAAGTTTATATAAAGAAGGTGAGGACACGGCATGGGGATGAAGTTTTCTTGGCCGTCACAGGGTTCGGAAGCTCAGCTGACAAGGTCACAGGCTTGAAAATGCTTTCAGAACCCTCCCCAAGAGGCCTTTTGGAAATGCTTCTCCTCCTCTCACCCAGGTGCCAACCTGAACATGCCCAGCAATGCCACCAAGAGACTCTGTCATTTTTTCCCGGTGCCCTTGTGACACCCCAGTGCCCCAGCAGCGACGCGGTTCTGCGTGCATGCGAGCAACCATTTTAAAACACCAAATAGCAAGGGATTGGTCCCTGCTTGCAGGCAGGAGTCTTGAAATGCAGGCGAAGAGAGTCCCACGTTTGTTCTGCTTTGTGCAGAGCCTCAGATGCCCTTCTCCTTCTCCTTCCAGATCTCCTCACCTTGAGGTGTGGTGTTTATTCCCTCACCATTCGACATCCATGTGCAGCACAGCTCCCGCGGCTGGGTGCTGTCGTGACCCGCTCCAGCTGGATAACGCCTCAGCTGCTGTTTGCAGGGCGGCATTCAGCAGCTGCCAGCTCTGCTCCACCACATCCCTTCCCTTCCCTTCCCTTCCCTTCCCTTCCCGTCCCCCAGCGGGTGGCAGCGCCCGGCTGAGCACCCCAGTGAGGGTGGCAGACCCAGCCTCCAGCTTCCTGGGTTCCATCCAGGCCTTTCCAGCGGAATAGGGAAACAAATCACTGCTGTCCTCCCTCCCTCGAATCCAATGCTGTAAAATGGCACCGTTTCACCTAAAACCATGCACACTCCCCAGCCACAGAGCAGGGCCCGCTGCTGCACAAACCCAGGAAGAAAAGAAAGCCTTGGCTCCAACAAACCCGCAGGACAATTTTAGGACAGTAGAGAGTCCCCCACTGCAGATGAACAGGGTAACAAACGCCTGCTGTGCCTTTTTTCCAGACTTTATAACCTCCTTTTCCATGAATGTGTATTAGCAAGCACAGCGGACCGTAGCGCAGCAAAGGATTGAAGCTCATCCTGCCATCCAGATAATTAACACCAACGGGCTCCCTGTCAGCCCCAGCCCTGGCTGGGATGCGAAAGTGGCATTAAGAGAGCGCTCACCGTGCCTGGAGCCCTTTCGGACAACGAGGAGGCCGGATCCCCGCCACGGCAGCGGGAGGAGAGGAGGAGGCGCCGCGCTGCCATCCGCCAGCTCTGCCCGGCATAAGGACGCCTTTGTTTGCTTTTCCTTCAGCCGCCCATTGCCCAGAGGGGGAGAGCCAGGAGACGGCAGAAACCTGGGATTTTCAAACAGTTTCTGAGTCAGGCGCAGCGGGAGGAAAGATTTCCCGCACCCAGCGAGGCTGAAATAACCAGCCGGGAGCGCACGCTGCGCTCGCCCTGGCCAAGGGCACGAATCCCACCTGATAAATGCACATGCTGTGCGAGCGCCTGGGGACTTCGGGGTCCGCCCGGGGGTCTCCCCCCAAATCCAGCCCGGGCACACCTTGCACGTGCCCCAGCCTGTGGGCAACATCACCCACGGCATCGTGGGGAGTATCGCAGGGGGTATCACGGGGGGTATCGCAATGTCTCCTACTGGGATGTGCAAGCTGGCCATGTGCCCCTGAGCTGCCCCTCGCTGGGGGGGCATCCACCAGGGTCCCCCCTCGCTGATTTTGGCATATTGTTTGTTTTTTTTTCCCCCATTAATATGGACAGAAGTTTTAAATTCCACCTCCTCCTTCCCTCCTCTTCCTCCTGCGCAATTGTTGTGTGGGACCAGAATTACCTGAATGTTGAGATTTCATCCGAATGTCAAGAAGAAGGAGGCAGACACGCCGTTAATTATCTTTTTTATTATTATTATTTTTAATTGCTTCTGTTTGTCAGGTATAAAGGAGGAACTGGAAGCTGCACAGACGTGTGGGCAAGTGTGTTCGAAGGGGCTGCTGTCATTTAATAGACGAAGCGATAAGGAGTTTAAACGCAAGGCTGGATTTAGGGTGATGCTGGTGTAATCAGGGAAGCTTCAGGACCCTTTTTCCAGGTCCGAAACAAAAGCTGAAGACAGCAGCTCTGACTTCGGCTACAATAAGCCCAATAGTGCAATGGCTGCTCTTAACTTGCAGTCAGCCTGAAGGCAGCAAAAGCTGCTCCAAACCTGAAGAAAGGGATCGTGTGCCTGCAATCTTGCCTGATTTTTTCCCACTGTATCATCTAGTCTAATAAAAGACAATAACTCCTCCTCCAAACCTTGCCTTGCTCAGAGCCTGAAAACACCAGAGTTTCAGCAATGCTACTATAACAAAGGGAATGAGTCATTCATCAGAGCAAGCATTTGTGCTCGAGACCTTCAGAAAAAAAAAAAAAAAAAAAAAGAATCTGCATATTCATTTATTCTTGTATTTAGCTAAAAAAGATCTGTTCTACCTGTACCAAGCAATAGAAAAAAAAATGTGCTTTCTTGAAACCCAAAGTCTAGGTGCAAGTGGCTGAAAGATATATCTGGGCAGGAATAACAATTTTTCAGCCTTAAGCAGAACAGGGGCAACAAAGCACTTGAAGGATTACAGCTAGAGCAAGCTCTAGGGAAATCATCTCAGCAGAGAGGTGGATGGAAGGACACCCAAGTGTCAGGAAATGGCACCCAAAAAGTGACAGTATCCAGATTTCCTGAGCACGATGGGAAATGAGGAAGCTGCTGTAATTTCACACCACAAATACTGATTGTCTGTATAAAAAAGAGAGAGCCACGTGGCTTGTGATGCTTTCCGGAGTGACAGAGGCATGGTGAGCACAAGGTGGGCACGTTTTCAGTGGCAGGAGATTAACAACACCCTAAAACCCCCTTTTTTTAAAAAAATGGGTGAGTACACATGGCCTCTAGTCCGCAACGCAAGCAGATGTTGTGGCTTCCAAGGCATTTCCCCGGATCTTCGTAAAGCTCTTTAAGGTGGGATCCGTGCTGGGCTGTATCTCCCAACACCAGGGCGTGCTTCCAGGACCAGGATCAGAGGAATTGCACCAGCACTTCTCAGAGCAAGGTGTCTTTGCCCGAGCACCTGGAGAAGCAGCAGTTTTAGGTAGCGTCCGTGAATCTTAATTGCATCCATCCAAAAGTAGTGACCTCAGCTCTGCTAACCATAAAACACCGCTCGCTTCAGGGGCTTAATGGTGTGTGGCCTGCCAAGGAATCTTTTTTTCTCCCTCTCAGAGACAATCTGTGGGAATTTATTGGCTTTTTAAAGCTGCCTGATCTTTCAGTGAGGGAAACTAATGGAATATCAATGACACCAGGTATTTGTCACGAGTATCATTTGTGCAGGAAATATGGGTCTGGCTCGGGAAAGCTTCTCCTGCACATGGTTCAGCGGCTCCACACACGGGTCCGGGCAGCAGCCGGAGTCAGACCCCTGCTCCTCCGCGGTCGTGGGCTTATCAGTCCCTACCAAACACATCAAAGCGAAAAGCATTCCTAATTCAGTTAACTAATTCAATTTAAAGCCCCGATGAGGACAAGGCAGCTTGAATTTTCATGAGGTTGAATTTAGGATGACACCTTCACGGCTGTGAAGAAGAATCTTTGGCTGATTTTAAGCACCTTTTCAAAACACAGCTCAAAAAAATCATTTATAAAGTACCAAAACATTCACATTCTGATTTTTTATTGCAGTTTCAATTTTTTAACTCTAATTTTTCACTGAATTACACTAATTTTGGTGAAATGTCTTCTCTATCTTTACCTCTTTTTCTGATAATTTAAGAATTTAAGAATTATCCAAAAGAAAATATCACCCAAGAAGTGCCATTATAGATGTTAGTCTTCTGCTTTTAACAGAATAAAGCTTTACAACCACACCACATGCATACAGGTTCACCTATCTCATATGGGGTCATCTATCCCATATGCAGGACTTGAGCCCACTTTGCTGCGGTCTCACTCCACGGGGCATCACCAGATCCCTAATGCTGAGATATACAAACATCTAACACTGAAACTCTGGATTTTGGGACACAGATCTGCTTTCAGGTTTTCTCACTAGCTTTAAATTCAGCTTGGGTTTTCAAGAGCTTCCTAAGGGCCATGCCCAGCAGTGAGCCTTCCTGAAAATGCTGGAAAAACTGCTCATAAAAACATGAAATGTGCCAGAAAGAAACAAACAACATTGCTCATTCCTCAAATTTTTTGCAGTGGTGGTTGAGTAACAGAGGGGATGGAGGCAAAGGAAAATAAGGCCACTTTTGTGCTCAAAGACTGCAGAAATGTTTAAGTACCTGAAGCTTCATGTTAAATTAGCTCAAACCGTGGTGATCTGCTGCAGGGTCTGGATTTCAGCTACTGCAAACCTCAGGAGAGGTGAAACGGAAAGTGCAGGTCCGTATTCAGACCTGAGTCTGAAGGCAGAGCATCAGTTCAGCCCGGGATGCTCTGACCCCAGGAGAAGCCTCTGTGGGATGGCGGTGGGAATTTCTGCTCCATTAGCATCAGGACGCAGTGGGGAAGGAAAGGAAAGCAGGAGAGAGGGCAGCCGGGGAGCGTTGCCTGTTTGCTCACGTGCCTCTGCGCTACAAAACCTCTGGTGCTTAGATTTGTTTAGATTTAAACCGTCGCAGCCCATCCCCTGCCTTCAGCCCCCATTTTGGTGCATTGCTGCCACTGCCAGCATCCCTTCCCCAGCCCACGGGGCATTGATTTTTTCTGGAGCTCCAAGCGCTTGCTGGATTTGGCAGGGAAATACAGCTGTGCTGGGAGCGGGGATGGCCCAGCATCACCACGGCCATTAATTCTGGTGTTCCTTCGAAGGCACCCAGAGCCAGAGGCCCAAATTACGGGGAAAGAGGGTTCAAAAAATGATATTGTTCTTGGGTTAAGTTACATGGTTGTGTGTTTTGTGGGTTTTATGGCCCAGCCCTTAAATCGGGGCATGGCAGTGCTCCATGTTCACCTCTGAGCTGTCCGGAGGTATAACTACAGGGAATGCTCGCACTTCCCATAACAGAGAGAAAGAGAGGGAGGGAGAGGGAAGGAGAGAGACTTGCCACAGATCCTTGTACACCAGAACATCACATGAACATGTTTAGTATTTTTCCAATATTATCAGGGGAAAATATCATCCAGGAGGCATAATTATATCTTAGGTTCTCCTTTTCTTTCTTTTTTTTTTTTTTAAGGGGCTTTTTAAGCAGTTGTTTTGTTTCATTCTTCTCCTTTTTCTATTTTTGAATTACAGCGTTTGCAGAAACAGGAGGAGGATGACAGCTAACACAAGAGAAAAGTCGTGGGTGCTTGAAAGAGGGCGAGAGAGATGCTGCTGTTCCTCACCGTTTGGGCAGAAACTAGCATGGCTCCAGCCATGCTGCCCCAGATGCCTTTCCCCTCTCTCCAGACCCTCTAGATCAAGCAGTTCCAAGGCGTGTGATGTGCGGAGCACCCAGAGCAGGCTGCCCACCATCCAACAATGTTGGGCAATCCTTCTGGAAGCTCCTCTTTCCCTGGGAAATGTCCACAATGGGTTGGTTAAAACAACTGGGACAAATCGGGTATTTTCCAAACCTCCACCGTGGCAGGTGAGACGATCAACCACGGTCCTCCTCAGTCAGCCAGGCCCTGGAGACCGCTCTCCCTTGTCCCTGTCACCGCTCGTAACCATTTTGTGCTGCTCCGCTGGCTCGGTGCCACAGCTGGAAGGCAGCAGCCCTTTGGGGAGCCGGCAGCGTGCACAGATTGAAGTGCCCTGAGGCACCCAGCGCTGCACGCCCAGCTTAGTAACAGGGGGCCTCCCCAAAATAATCAGCAATGTGATGATGAGTAGCTCGCTTGTCGTCTTGTAATTAGCAGCTCCTCAACATTTTGGCTGAAGATGGTAGGTACCAGCAGGCGTTAACAGAGGATGCTTTAGAGGGAAGTTTTACAAAACGCATCTTGTCATTGGTCACCTATGGTCACCTGCGAGCCGTGGCGGACAGATCCCCATGCCAGGATGCTTTCCGTCCTGAAGCATGAGATCTGATTAGGGCGCAGAACCATGAAAGCTATTACAGCCCATAAAGTCACTGAGGTATAAAAACCTTTATTTACTGTTTGAAGTCCCGGCTCTCGTCGTTGCCTCCTGTGGCACACAGACACCTCCGAGGAGGAATTTCCCGCTGTTTATTCTCAAGGCACAGAGCAGGAGATGTTTTCAGCAGTGCTTTTATTCCTCGTTCCATTGACGGGCTCCGAGAGCGTTAACCTCCTCAGTGAGGATGTGTTCTCATCTACCAGTCTTAGAGGGATGTCATTGACCAAAATTAACTTTGCACTTTAGTATATGTCAAACTGCAATTTTACTAAACGCTTTACTGTTTGCAAAGTGACAGTCCTGATGAAGCTAGTGACATGACCACTGGCCTCAGAGCACTGTGGGCAGACCCTTAGTCCCTCCAGCTCCTCAGGATCTGCATCTACTGAGATACATGTCAAAATGATTTGCAGGGTTTTTTTGTTTTGTTTTGTTTTTTATCAGGATACTTCTTTTTCATGATTTCTGGTTTCTGAGACTTTCAGAGCTATGCCTGATCATGTTTTCAAAATTTCTTCCATATTTACAAGGTCTGGAAAACTTCTGTTTGTTTGTTTCTGACTGTACTTCACGAAGCTTCAGAAGCAGCACTGAGATCGGTGGGGGGAGAAGACAAGGACCAGGTTCAGGTCTCACAATACGTTCAGGTGAGACAGCAACAGAAATAAACTGCAGGACTACAGCAGGGAGAGGGAGAAAGGACTTCTCATGCCACTTCGACCTGGGGAAAGAGCCCAGTGGGTGCAGTTGTTTGCAGCTCAGACCAAGATGGAGTGAGAGATGAAAAGGTAAGAGACCAGCTGGTCTAGAAAAGATGTAGTAGCATCAGATCTCCCGGTCCCTCCTGCACAAGCAGGTGCCCTCACACAAGATGGTGCTCAGAGCTCAGAGGAACCAACAGGAAAAGCTCCCATTGATCGTTGATTCCCAGCTGCATCGCCGTGTTCATAAAGCCACGTGTCAACGTTAGGCACTGCGAATTGGTGGAAAATACCAGCCCAGATGCCCAGGAAAGAATGTGGTTTTCTTGCATGATGTCAGCTGTTCTCGAAGTGGCACTGTTGGGACGTGGCACCACTGAAAGCGCACCTGGCTGATGAGCATTTATGATGAGCTAAACTCCCACTGCCCTCCTGTTTTCTCTACAAATATCCCATTAGGATCTAAGCAACAGTCAGAGTCAAGAATGTAGAGACAATTATGTACTGGAATTTAAACAAACCATTAATTACCAAGATACTCCGGCGGATGATGGCTCCAACAATGCCTATTACAAGAACCTTCATCAAGTTATCTGCTTTTTTCATGTAAGCAGAGGTAGCGATCTTAACTGAGATGAGAAAAATAATTAAAAACCATACAACAAGATGTTTTATTAATGACATGCATGTTTCCATCGGTCTAAGAAAATTGGGCAATTTGTTCCTATGCCACAACTCTCCATCAAGGGCTTATATTTACCATCACTTTCATAATGACTTGTTACAGTGCTAGCTAATTCTTTTGGTTTGGCTTGAAGAAGAAGGAGGGGACGAAGGAATCATTTATTTATTAAAGGCCCCCACCGAGAAGCAGTCCTGTGGCACAAAGTGGGGTAAGAGAACAGAAAGCAAACATGGAAAAGAGGATCCCTGCTTAGTGCAGGGGTCTGTTTTTAAAGAAGTCCCCCAGGAATGCAATAACAAAAATGAAAAAAATATCCATAGGAAAAGGACGCCCCCTTCTTCCCCCCCCCAAAAAAAAAGAAAAAAAGAAAAACCAGACTCTTTTTACAAACCCAGTTCTGTTCTCAGTGGAGCTGGTGTCAAAGGTCTTCAGTGGGATCAGGAGCAGACCTGCAGGGGAATTTGCAAGGTTTGGTGAACCTGAGTTCAGGGATGGGACCACAGATCTGAGCTTAGCCCTGGGATGGGGAGCCTACTTTCATCACCCTTCATAGAAAGCATGAGGATGACGTGTCTGAAAATTGAGGTCCTCTCCTGATCTCTGACCAAACCCATGACAAAACAAGCTTTTCTGGTCGGCTCCATCATCCGGCCTCGGTCCTGCCCCCAAGGACTGCACCCAGGAGCATCCGCTCTTCCCATCCGCTCTGTCCTCAGGCTGGCACTGACGGTGGAGCCACCAAGGAGGTGACTCACTGAGGCGCTGAGCACCTTCGCTGTTCCCACTGAACTCTAATTTACTTAATCACCACAGATTAAAGCACGGCTAATTAAGGACAGGAGTTAGATCTGATGGGGACATGGTTCTTGTTCTGTTCACACACTATCTGGCTGGGCAAGTAACTCCAATGTCCCTTACCTCATTTCAGGCTTTCAAACTGAAATGTTTTCTTCCTCTTCCAACAGGATTTCAATGCATCCATTTTATTTAAAATATGAGGGTATATAAGAACCCAGTTTCCGAACCCTAAAAATATTTTAGTGGAAACTTTCTCTCTGGCCCAGGCATTTACATGAATGTGCTGAGTCTCAGCAGGGATTCAATAGCTGTGTTCATAAGTGGGCTGAAGAAGCAACTAAATATTGTCAAGGGTAATACAGAAGGAAGCCCGCTTGCCACAAGCTCACTGCCCAGCATGACCATAGCCCTGCATGGTGAGCAGGAGGAATCAGAACCCGTCTCTCTGAGAACTGCTTTGCTCTGCTAACCTGATCTGTACTGGAGGCACAGCCTCAAGCGATGCGACACTGAAATCAGTCCCACCTCTTCCACATACTGCTGCAGAGCCTTGAGTGAGTCACTTAACCTCCCCAGGATGCACACTGTACAGTGTGGGTACACTGCTGACATTGGAATAAATAATATTAGGAATACTTGGTTTCTATAAGGCACATTTCATAAGCAGATCCTGAAATGCTTTCTAGAAGGTGTAAAAATTCTTTATTTTTTGTTGGTATACACGGCCTTAACCCCAGCAGGAGCATCTGGAAACTACCACGGTGAGAGAGTCCAGTGCCTTTCATCCACTGCTGTCTCTGAAATGCAGCAAGCAACCGAATTGCCTCGTGGGATCATCCAGGGCTGACGGCCACTGCTGGTTCTTGACTCTCATTCATCAGAGCGCTTTCACAGCCACGTCCCCCTGACCTCCAGCAGAGCCAAACACCCGCTCGGTTTACAAACAAGCTTCCGAGGGTGTTTGCAGGGCTGGCACCCTGGAAGCTCAAGTTTCGCTTCCCAAAACGATGGAGCACTTGTTTAGCACTAGTTTGGCTGGATGGTGCTGTGAAGTTATTTAACCCTGCCAGGGTTTCACTGGGAGAAAAGACAGAATAGTTGAGGTCGAGTCTGACTGTTTTGGGGGATTTAAGTGTAAATAATTGCATCGAGGAAAGCACGTGCCCAGTGCCGGGACCGATCAGGGTGTGCGCGGGACTGAAGTGCAACATGGTGAACGTGGTGAGCGTGGCCGCCATCCACCCTGACACCATCACTGTGTGGCCGACACAGCCTGGACGACCCGTGAAGGGTCTCCAGGAATAGGTCACGGAGGTGGCCACCATGGCAGCGGGGACGTCTGTGCCTCCCCAGGCCCCAGCAGTGTGCCCATGCTACGGCAAGGCCCCGGCTCCGCAGGCACCTCATTGGGATGCCAGGCAACGCCGAAACCGCGTCCTTTCAAAGCTGAGAAGAAAACAGCAGGGAGCACACGTCTGCATGTGACCTGGGTGACACGAGACTGCAGGCACAAATTACATACTTTACAAGTGACATTTGCTGTCACGGGGGGAGGTTCGAGTGAGGCTGTTTAAAATTCAACTAAATTCAGCCTGGAAAGAGGGCGGCATGTGGTCGTCTTTTCTTTTTCACTCCCTGGGGTAACACTGTGATGTTTCTAGCAAGGAAATCCCTCTCCTGCTCCCAGGTTTGGCGATGAATTTTGCCCCGGGGACAGGGATTCACATGTTGCGTCTTGGTGTAATTGTGATTCTCTGGCTGCTTTGCAAACTCCAGGCTGACCTCCCTGTCAGTTAGCAGCATGGGAACTGATTTATACCATCAGAGGGGCTGAGTCTGATCAGATGAGCTACACAGCTCAGAAAACACCCAGTAGACTTATCCTACCAGCTCCCCTTTGCAGATGGAGAAATCGAGGCATGGTGACTCCAAGTGCCTTCCCAATGCATGCAATCATAAGAGGTGATAACACAGACCTGCTCACCTTGTTCACATCAGCTGGAACAGCATCCACCTCCTCTTCTGCACCGCCTCTAGTAAGAGTGACAAAAAATGATAGCCATGCACAGGGGCTCCAGATGGGATCAGAGGCGCTACATGACAGGGAGTTGTGGTGCCTTAGCTCTCTTTTCTGGGTTGCCATCCCAGTTTTCCCTTGCTTGATTTGCAATATCCAGCTTCAAGGGACTTCTTTCTCACTCAGCCCTGTACCCTACTGACTTAAGGTATCCTCCATGCTTTTCTTCTTAGTATCTCTCATATGGGATGTGAGGCCAAGATCATGACCAGTGAAGTCGGTCAAGGTGTCAGGACCCACTCTGAAGAAGATAAGACCACCTGTTAGCTGCACAGTTACTTTCAGCCTTCCTTCCTCTGAACTTTTCCCACTGCCTCTTCTAAGCTGTTGTACAACTTCTGAGGGAAGACCCTACGTCCTGTTCCAAAATGTGGGACAAAGGAAATTATTCTGAAAAAAGTGGTCAGAATGCTGCAAGAAAGGTGCCTGTTCTGGGTTGTGTTGAAGCAGCTGTCAAAATTCAGGGTTGCTTCCAGAAGGAGAAATTACTATCGGATCAAGATATCCGCAGTGCTGTCCTGTTCACTGAAAAAGTACCTTTTTTTTTTTTCTCTAGAAATGGTGGAAAAGAACTGAAAACAGTTTCCAAGTTCACAGCTACAATTTTCCAGATAACTCAAGACATGAAAGTCAAATGTATTATTGCTCTCCTCTCCATTTTCTCAGCAAATGCTGACAGTGTTCCTGTGACTACATCCACTGGATACTCTCTTCCCAGTTTTCTGGTCTTTCTGACTCTTTTTCATGGACATACACACTTCAATATGCAGCTAAAATCTCACACCCATTTGTGGCTTGCACATAACTTTGCTTTGACTTGTCATAGGTGGCTGTATCATGACGATGTTACTGTCAGTTATCTCGTAACAGAGAATTACTTAATAATTAGTTCCATTTGTCCTCATTGTCAGAAACAATGTGTTCAAGCATGTGTTATCTCAGTTTCTAAGAATTTTCAGCAATCTTGCAAGGTCTTGAGCAGCTCCAGCTGTTTATTTTGTCAATGGGACGATCAGGATATATGACTCACTGCAGTGCTAAAGAGTCCTTCAACCTACTGAAGAGAAAAAGGACACAAACGCAAGCCAGAAGTTCAAACCAGACAAATTCAGATCAGAAAATTACCAGTCACAGGGAAAATCTATCAAGGGACTTGGTGGAGTGTCTATCTCCTGAAGATGCATTCTTCTCATCAAATGACTGTATTTATTGTTGTGGACGACACCAGCTGAATGGTGTGATCAACACGCTGGAGGGAAGGGATGGCATCCAGAGAGATCTGGGCAGGCTTGAGAGGTGGGCCTGTGTGCACCTCATAAAGTTCAATGAGGCCAAGTGCAAGGTCCTGCAACAGGGTCGGGGCAATTTCAAGCACAAATACAAGCTGGGCAATGAGTGGATAAAGAGCAGCCCTGAGGAGAAGGACCTGGGGGTGTTGGTTGATGAGAAGCTCAACATAAGCCGGCAATGTGCACTTGCAGCCCAGAAAGCCAACCGTATCTGGGCTGCATCAAAAGAAGCGTGGTCAAAGGCCACAGGCCAGCAGGTCAAAGGAGGTGATTCTCCCCCTCTACTCTGCTCTTGTGAGACCCCACCTGGAGCACTGCGTTCAGCTCTGGGACCCCCAGCACAAGAAGGACATTGACCTGTTGGAGTGAGTCCAGAGGAGGTCACAAGGATGCTCAGAGGCTGGAGCACCTCTGCTATGAAGAGAGGCTGAGGGAGCTGGGGTTGTTCAGCCTGGAGAAGAGAAGGTCCCAGGGACACCTTATAGTGGCCTTCCAGTACCTAAAGGGGGCTACAGGAAGGCTGGGGAGGGACTCTTTGTCAGGGAGTGCAGTGATAGGACAAGGGGTAATGGCTTTAAACTGAAAGAGGGGAGATTTAGATTAGACATTGGGAAGAAATTCTTCACACTGAGGGCAGTGAGGCCCTGGCACAGGCTGCCCAGAGAAGCTGTGGATGCCCCATCCCTGGCAGTGCCCAAGGCCAGGCTGGATGGGGCTTTGGGCACCTGGGCTGGTGGGAGGTGTCCCTGCCCATGGCAGGAGGCTGGAACTGCATGGGTTTTGAGGTCCCTTCCAACCCAAACCATTCTGTGATTCTATGGTTCTCATCTTCCTAAAGGAGACATCTAAAATAGGGTAGAGTCATGTCCTGGAGTGCTCATTCCCCAGCGCTTATAGTCAAGGGAGCTGAGAGTGGCCACATTAGATATATCTATATTATGAGTAGAATAGAATAGAATAGAATAGAACAGAACAGAACAGAATACTCATGTAAAACCACTCTGCAGACACTTACATTTAGTTATCTAAGTCTGTGATCTGAGCCTCACCCTTCATATCAATGGATGGAGCTCTGCTCAGTTGACCATGCAGATATCTCACACTTCTGAGGGTCATAGGGGTGTCCGGCCCCACTTCCAGCAGCTGCTCCATAAGGTAGGGAGCCTGTAGGCCTGCGTCATTTCCTACTAGACCTGTCTGGATGTATCACATTCCCAAAGAATCTCAAAAAAACCCACACACCTCCATTTAGGCAAATGAACAGTGCCCTGTATGTTTTCCAGGAACAGACACATTACTAAAGAATGCATTACTGGACACAATGCAGAAATACGTGGGTGAATTTTTATGGCTTGTGTATGCAAGTGCTCAGACACAAAGATCAAATGTTTTTTTCTGACCATAAAGTTTCAAAATGCACCTTACCTATCTTACAGGATGTTTGTTTTGCTCAGTTCATTAGCGTAGGCAAGACCCTTTTACCGTGCTTTATCACAGATCCCAAAGTGTAAATGATTTATATGACTAGTGATATTTATTCTAGCAATGGGAACATTCAATGAAGTTAAAATACAGTCTAACAAGATGCACCAGAACAGAACACCACATGCTGCATTTCATGCTTGTCCATAAACAAGCTAAGCTTATCACAAAAACAGGTCAGAAAATCAGAAAAAACAAATGCGTGAGGGGGCCAAAGGAAGCTCTCGGTTGCACAGCTGAGTCCATAGCCAATGCAACTGCTGACTGTTTTCAGATGAGCAAGTTGCAGTCCAGGTCGGCATGTGTGAAATAAGGAATTGATGGCGCTTATTGAAAAAGAGAATAGCAAAGAAAAACTTGAAAAAAGTGGCTTTACTAGAGTTTCCAGTGTTGAACCACTGGCATACAGGCCTGCGGCCATGGTAGGAGGAGAAGCATCTAATTTGGGTGCCCCACCCAGAGAAACGCTGGCAGAACTGTGATGAAGAGCAGGAGGCAGAAGCTGGGAATACCCAAACATCTTCTCCTGGCCCTGGTCAGGTCACTGGAGGCGGTAACCGCTGTGGGGCTGTCTTCAGCCTCATCCATAAAGGCCTCTCGTGAGGTGTTCAGCTCCTCCTTTCCCAGCAGAGAAGCAAAATCCTGGCTGTTTGGAAACCAATGGCAAAACTCAGAGACTGGGGGGTAAGCAGAAGAGGACTTCAGCATCTTCCCCATCTTCCTGTGTCCAAGCTCTAACTGGTGCAGACTGGGAGCAAACCCTGGCCTCTCGCTCTAGCATTGTTTTCCCTCCAAAAATAGAAAAAGTTTCCTGTAGAATGAGTTTCCCTAATCGTTCCCGGCACCTGTTTCACAGTCAGCCTCTCCATGGGCAAACCAGCGACCAGTCCCTCCACTAAAACCACAGTAAATGAGGTCTGGAGAACCAAACTCAAGATGGCAGGGAGAGCCTTAAATAAAAAAGAAGGAAAGAATTAAAAAACAACAAACAAACAAACAAACAAAGTAGGCATATAATGAAGTGAACCAAAGCACTTGTCCATGCTACCGGCACACAGGTGACAAATCTGCCCAGCCATGGTGCCAGAGGCCGAGGAAGGCAAGCCATTGCGGGGCTGAAATTCAGCAGCTAAGATGAGTTGCTGAGGCCAGGACTTGAATTTGGGGTGGCCTGGAGCAGAGGATAACCTGCTGATGCCTGCAGAGCCTGCTTTCACCGGGGAAAAGCCTGTAGCCCGCCTGGTCCAGCACTAGAGGGTAACAGTGAGTCAGGCTCCTGGAGCCACACAGCTGGGCCAGGTCTTGCTGAAAATGGAGCATTTGGAAGTGGTGAACCCAGAGAGGTAGGAGCAGGTGAGAGCAAACGAAGGGGCAGGTTGTGGTCTCCTCGCCGCCCTTGGTACGGGGCATTTGGGTGGCTGGGCTGCACCCAGGAGAGAGCAGCGGCTGTGCTGCGAGGGTGTCCCTGCATGCGGGTGGGAGAAGTAATGAAATGCCATCAGAAAGGGGTCACTGAGCTTGGCCTGGGGCTGGAGCCCAGGGCAGGGGGTGAGGAGCCTGGTGGAAGGTGCTTTCTGCCCTACACAGGATGGTTTGGGGCAAGGAGCCAACTTCTTGCTCTGTTTGTGCATGCAGAGCAGGAGATGCATCCTCTAAGCTCCAGGCGTTACTCATAAAGCACAGGCTGCTTGTATTTAACAGCGAAATCACACGCTTTTGGACACTAATGCAACAGAAGTCCCGTGCAAGGCGTGAACCCACAGCCTGATGCTTCTTCCATTCAGGGCCTCATCTTCTGGTGACCCACGGATGTGCAAAGCCCTGCCAGACACCTGAGCTGCCTGCACCAGCAGGAGCCGGACCTGCTGCCCATGTCCCCTGGCATCAGGCCTAGGACCTCTTGTGTATGCAGAGCAGACAGCAGGTCTGCTCTTCTTAAAGAGTGCTTGTATTGCCAGAGGGGCTGTGCCTGGCCATGCACCGCTTGGTAAAGTTGTAGCGAATTATTTTTTCATTTAAAGCTCCAATATTTTTTGAATCTTTAATCAAAATTGCAAAGCCTAAGAGCAGGTTCTCCAGCAATTGATGTTAGGTATCTAGCGGTTAGGAAAGACCAGCAGTCAGGACTCCTGGGTCCCATTTTCACATCTCCCACTGACTCTTTGAGTGACCTTGAAGAAGTCAATTAATTTCTGTGTCATTTTCCAGACAGGTAAAAATGAGGAGATAATTCTTCCCCAGCTCGCTAGGGGATTGTGAGACTTAATTGTTTGCAGGGCGCTTTGCTATGCTCCGATGAGAGGTAAAGGACTGCTGCCACACAATAGCCGGAGGAAGGCTGAAGCTCAGCATGGAAAGCCGGGAATACTTCGGGACCGAGACAGCTGTGCTTAGAGGGCACATCCATCTTTGTCATCTGCTGCACGGGGGCAGAGCCACTCAAGTCTTCATCCTACACCCTATCCGTACAGACACCAAGCCTCCCTACCTGGGCCACGGGTAAGAAAAGTGACCGCGCTCCGCACCTCAGGGTCTGGCTCTCCCCTGAGCTGCCCCAGGCTTTCACCAGGTCTGCAAGCTGCTGTCTTCTTGCAGCCGTGTTGCTGAGCTGTCGGACAGACAGAAGCAACGAGAAGGACCCAGCTGCCTCCATCCAGGGCCGCTCGCATCCCCCCAGGCTCCCAGCTTTGGCACGTTTGCCGATCCTCACCGGTAATGTGCGGATACCTCACCAACGGGGATGCATCGCCAGCTGGCAGCCTTTCAGCATCCAGCCACGGCTATGAAGTCCCATCTGGGCTATCAGCTGCTTTGTGGAGCCTACCACAAAATTCTTTAGGGTCTTATTTTTGCTGGGAAATTGCATATTTCCGCATAGAGAACGCGGTGATCCTTTTGCCAGGGCACTCTGTTGAGGTCAGTGGAGCATTTTCAGGCCGCATCAGCCTGCCCTGGGGTGTAAATGACTCCTGCAGGAATGGATCTTTGAGTTTATATATGTGCACGTTTATTTTTGCCTTGAAGGGGAGCTTGTCACTGCCCGCTCTGCAGAGCTGATCCCTGCACAGGTCTCCCCGGGCAGAAGAGAGGAAGAGGAGCTGCCACCAGGGAACCCCTTCCAAATTAACCTACTTACCAGGCGCTTCTCCTATCTGCACAAGGAGAGTGGTTGTTTGTTTGCTTTAGGCCATTTCCATGTGAGGAGAGCTGAGCAAAATTCAGAATTTCTGCTCCCACGGGAAATTTCAGCATTTCAGAGGTCGGTTTGCATCCCAAATCAGGCCAGTTCAACAGAATGAAATTCTGCTTGAACTCACTTGAAACACTTGGATACTCCCCAGCGAAAAACTGGAATCTGGGGAAAGAAGGAGGGGGAGCAAGGGGGAACATTTGGCTTTTACTCACAGGAAACTTCCCTTTTAGAGAAATTGTATTTTTCACTCGTTCCAGTCCCAAACTGCTCCAGAACTAATGCCAGGAATTCCATCATCTATTTATACTCAGTTTTGCTGTCTGGGTCTTCTTGTACCTGGTATTTGCTGCGATATATGACCGGTGTGCAAATAATAACGGGAACATTCACCTTGTGAAGTGTCGCAGAGGGAAGGTTTCCAAGAGCCCTTTGCTAACCTTCTGTCACCAACCTGCAGGGGCTGTTCCCAGTCCCTCCCATCCTGCCAGCAAGGGCCCAGAGCCTTGTGGCTTTTTGAACACTGCAGCTGAAACAGCGTGGGCGTATTTTTTGGGGCTAAATGCTCTTTCTGGTGAAAAAAGCAGAAACACTGTGAATTTCTGTCAGTTTTGCCAAATGAATTCATTTAGAATTAAAAAAAAAAAAAAAAAGTTGCTCGAGAAGGATTTCACTATGAAATGTCTTTCTGTTCAGATACTTCCTTTCACTCTGGTTTTCTTTTTAAAATGAAAAATGTTTAAAAATGAACAGAAATGTTTTCTCTGGGGTTGAGTGAAACTTTTTACTAGATCAGGAACAATATAGATGTGTGTAATTATCTTTCAGAATTGCCAGCAAACCAAAACATCTCTTACTCACCTCGTTGTAACTGAAAGCGTCGTGGGACACCCCGTTAAAATAGAAGCAGTTTGCAATTGGCTTGAATCCAAAGAAATAATTCTTAACTGAAACTCTTGTTTTTACAAAAGGAGCCATGAAAACGTTACTGTAATGACTATCTGTCAGAGCTTACGTTGGGGGACAAAACTGCCAAATGGTGGTTCTGAATCTAATCTCACCGACACTGCTGTAATTACAAGTAAAATCAGACCTGTGGGTTGCTTTTTTCGTGGTATGAAGCTAATGTCAACGTGAGACAGACCAGACCCGGGCTGAGATTCAGCTGACTGGATGCAAATGTCTGTATTTGAGTTAGCAGCTCTATGCTCCCTTTGTAGTCACAGAAATCTAGTTGTGACAGTCACTGGTGTCTAGGGAACAACTCACCTTCTCCTAAAATAGGTGTCTAAAAGTCTGGCTAAACCACACCTTGCAAATTCTTACGTCTCTACACCAACTATAAAAACAGCCCAGGGTGACCAGCGCAGATGGAGACATTGAAGATGAAGATGTGTAAGAAGGAATGCAGATGCCCAAATATACATCTGATGCCTTTTGAGATGCCCTGGTCTATCTCACCTGGCTTCTAGCTGCCGCTCAAGAAGGGCCCAGGTCTCACACAGGTCCCATCTCCTGAGATGAATGTCATTCCCAGAGTCCTCAAGACAGCAAGATCCGGAAAAGCACAATTTACAAGCACTCCTGATGGGACGGCGTTTCCAAAGATGGATCACGTAACAGCAGCCTGCAGCGTGCCAGTCCTACCCAGATTTTCGGGAGGTTACCCAGCACAGTGAGTCAGTCTCTTGTTACCTTACATAAGACACATGGTGAGAGGAGGAATTGCTGTGCAGATTGTGTGGTGCTTTCTTGGAAGGTCCCTGCATTAGCTTTCAACCTTTTGTCACCTTTCGTATAATCGCTTCCATGACTTTTTTGCTGACAAGTCACACCTCTTGCTTCGGTGGGCAGCGCCGTGCCAAACTGCCCTCCTTCTTCGTGACAGCAGCACGCAAGGAAGCGGGAGATTTACACCAGTCGGATGATATAACCACCCCCGATAAGAGGAATGTAACATGTCAGCAGTGTCCATGTCTATATCTCTGTAGGGAAGACATATAGGAGCATGCAGATCTTTGCGGGGTTGATAGAAAAAGTTATCTTTACCCCTAGTATGCCTGGACATGAGTGGTGTAGAGTGGATAACCCCATTTGACAACAGCCTTAGTGTGGTTTATCTGATACTAGACCACAGCTGGCACTGCTTTAAATCACACATTTCCCTTTCGCTGTCATTTACAATCAATAGAGATATTTTATGTTTATATAGCTTCTTTCATCCAGAGGATCCCATGGCATGTTATAAGGCACGATCCAGGCACAGCACTCCAGTTCTGCATGCAGACTGGCTCATGAGGACATCACGATGGGTTTTGTCCAGGGGCAGCCAGTCTGGGCCCGCTGCCCTTGTGGCTTTTTCCTCATGGCTGTTCTGGTCACTGATGGTTTCCCAAACAGTAATGGAAAGAAACGCAACCATCCCATTCAGTTTCCCCTGTTACAGAACACTTCAGAAAGGATGGTTCAAAACAGAGGTATGCCCCAAGGCAAGAAACTCATGAAAGCATCATTTCTGTGAAGGGCCATATGTGCAGATGTTTTAGTAAACAAATTCAAATCATGTCTTGGGAAGAGGGCAATTCCATCTCCAGAGATGTCTGACTGATGTAAAAATAGACTAAACAGAGGTTTGATTTTATAACCCTGAGACCCAGGGAAAACTAGACTGGATATCTGAGGCTTACTAACCAAATCTGAATACCTCAGGTGTAGACGTCCATCTCTGAGGTTATTTGCTGAACTCCATTAGTGTCCATGAAGACAAATGGGGTCTTTTAGGGCATAACCCAACGGGTTATGTGTTGCCAATGTCTACTTTAGGGAGAGGTAAATTGTTGGACCATAAAGGGGGTCCAGGATGACTACTCAGAAGTAAATGTTCACATTGCAGATGTGTGAAGTTACTAGGAATGAATCTTACCCGTCTGTACCATCTGTAGCAGCACCTGTGATCCCAGCACACAGCAAGGCATCTAAACAGAAAACAACAGAGTCCTGCTTTCATCTTCACCAACACCTTTGTGTTCTCTGTAACACACCTTTCAGAGCTATGGAGGAGATCTGGCAAACAGCACTGGGCTCTTTGTTGCTTTGGATCCATACGACAAGCCAGTGAAACAGGCCTGGCCAGACAATCCCTCTATAAGTAGTCAAAAGGTTGCTTAGTTTAATTACCTAGGCCAGAAGTCGGTATAGAAATCAGCAAGCACAGAACATACCCAGAAATAACAACATTGATATTTTGACCACTGAAATAAAAAGAGTGAGCTGGAGCTGGGATAAGAAATAGTAATCTTTAAAACATAACCTGTTGTAATCCTGCTTTGCAGATCATAATGAGAATTGTGAAATTACAGGCAGGATGCAAGTTTCCTATTTAGCAAATTAAAGAGAGGTTTCTAGGCTTTCCAGAGTGACCTAGCTAGCTTCAAAACAGCAGAACAAAACTAAACATCACCAAGGCTAATCGTGATCCTAGTCAGAAGGACAGGTCTAAGAATTCGTTCTCTGAGCATTTAATTCTCTGGGTTTTGGACACACGCAGAGCTTTTCCCTCTTAGACACGGATGATCTTAGAGCCGTGCCTACAGCAGCTAATAAAGGCGCTCACTCAGCCTTGTTTGCCTGTCTGCATTCCAGAGCTAATGCACATTCCAACCCTCGCAGAGGACTTTGCCTCACCTCCGATGCACAAGGTCACCTCACCTTTGATCCCCTGCGTTGCTGTGAGGCTAGCCGAGGAGGGCTGTGTAATGACTCAGCAGCTCGCTGCCTGTTGTGTTTCTCCCTTTAACTTGATTTTTTGCTCCGCTGAAGCTCTTCTCAGAATGGCTGAAGCTCACGTGCCTCATCTTGAAGCTAGCGAGAGCACAATTATTCAGCAGGTGTAAAGCCAGCTAACGCCGGTACAGTGCAGCTCAGGCATGCGTCAGGCAGGATGATGTGTCAAATTATTGTTGTCGTTGCCACGGGAATAACAACACGGGAGAACAGCATCACATAACATCATGGCAAACTGTCACGCGTTAGCATGGCATCCACCTTCACCCTTGTCGTGTCAGCTGCAGAAGGGGAGCATGATTTGGAGACACCATGCACAGGATGCATCTGGGAGAGGTTTGCAGATGAACTCAGTGAGCCCTATTTGCGATGCCAAACCCCAGCAGTGAGTGACCTGACCTCACGAGGCATGCACCAAAACCTTGAAATGGCCAAAAGCTGTACGATGAGTGACAGATGGAAAGACAAACTGAAGTGAGGGCTTACATAGCACATAGACCAGGTATGTCAACTGCTTCTTAACTTCCTACTGTCCCTTGCGGAAAGGGGTCTGACCATCCATTTTAGTCCCAGGATGGACTGGTGAGGTCAGCCTGAGCACCTTGCCACCTCTACCCTTTCCTCAACTGAGAGTCTAAATCACACAGTAGCCTCAACGCCAGCAAAGCCCGACAGCTCTCCACACAACCTAGACCAGCAGGGGAGACGTACACGAGCCACATGCAGCTCATCAGCCCCAGACAGGCCACACTGAAGGCTTTAGTAATAAAATTATTAATTAGTAATTAAAATTATCTTTTTCCTTCACTCCATATCACTGGCACTCCTACAATCATTACCACCAGTAAGGTCCCACCGACCACTGGCCAGCATACCACCACATCACACAACCTTCTTTGGACACCTTTAGAAGAACATGAGTCTGAAGGCACCACAAGTATCCCCAACATTCTCCCTTCATTAGTTCTCCCCTAATTGCAACTATCATTAATCTCCACTAATTACTGTCGGGAACTCTTGAGAAAGGCATTGACAAACACTGAGAAACTACTTTCTGCCAAAAAAAAACTAACATATCTTGGCTTTACCTAGTTTATACTGTATCGTAGTATTCAACTTACAGCACAGGACATAAAAATAGCTCCCAACAATATTATCACTTTGTTATAATGGGCTAAATTCAGCCCTGAGGGGCTGTAGAAATTAATGGAGTTTGGCCCAACATGTGGTTAATGAGCATGGTCTATTTCAAGCCCATAAGATACCACACTTCTGCCACTACAGATTGGCTGGGAATAAATCACCTCTTCAGAGACACTCTATTCACTTCCAGCCCTGGCTATGTCTGCTTTAAATAGAGGCAGCAAAAATAGACATCAAAAACAAAAACATTTATTTCAAACTCCAAATGCCTCTGGCTCTGATTTTCATCTCACATGCAGCAGAAGCTCAAGTGAGTGGAGAGGTTTATTTCTCATTTGTGCCAGTACGAATGAACTGGGCCATTGCTTTAGAATGCAGAACATATAAGACAGTACCTAAACACTTAGAAAATGTTAACTCCAATTAAGCTAGGCTAACCTTTACTTCTTCAAATCTCTTCCCATGGTTAATCTCTTTGCTTCATTTGATTTCTGTAACCACCCTGTTTCTAACTTCTTCCCTGCCCATACGTCCAAATCCACTTATTTTTCAGGAAGTTCAGAATCAAACTTCTCTGGCATCAGATTTCTAGTTCTGCATGACACTACTCTCAACTCTAGGAAGCATGTAAGCCCATGTTCTCCTATTCAGACTGATACGTAAGTGTTTACTTGCAAGAAGTGGTGTATAAGGATGCTTTCCTGGAGCTTTCACTGTAGCTCACTTCTTTTGCATCTTACTCTTAGCCCCCAGTTTGAACTGCAGAACTCCTTTTTGGACTTTGGTCTTTATGTCTTTGCTGCTGCTTGTTTTGAAATGGCCCAGCCACAGAGGCTCAAAATATACCCTCAGTTCTAGTATCCAAATTCTCCATTGTGCCCTCTACTTTCCATGCTGAAAACCTCCAGAAAAGTTCCAGAAATTACTGAACTGCAGTTCAAGTAGTGTTGGTTCTTCCAAACAGTCTTGCCATTTTTAATGTAGTTTACCTGTAATAGAAGATCTCATGTATTCCTTCTTCCTCTTACTACTTACCTCAGCTGTTCTCAGCTGAAGAGATCATAGAGGAAGGATCTCCCCCGAATGTCTGAATATAGCCTAACCAGTTTCAGCTACAGCTCTTCTAGTGGACTAAATTCTGCCAGGAAGCATTTTATGGTCCAGAGGCCAACTAGCACAATCTGGCTGTGTCCATATTATCCAAGTCCTTCAGCCTCCAGAAGAAGGTGACTTCATCCAAACTGCCTATGGGGAAAGGTCCCTTGTTCATGTGAACTTCCAAACTGTGACTGGAGACTGTTTGGGACAGCGCTGGGTGGCCTGGGCCAAAAATTGCACCAGGTATCATTCTAATAACTGAACAAAATAGAAGGCAAATCCCAGAGGCCCAACACTCTTTGCTTAACTAGTATAGATGTATCCTTTAAATCCTTCCCATCATCATTAAGAAAAGACTTGGATCACTTTTTTTTCTGGACTACTTGATTTTAGCTTACAGGCAATTCTCTTTTTCCCAGAGAGAAAGAAAAATGTTCACTGCTTATAAAAACTCTCCTGAAGTGGAACACATCCACTTCTTTCCTTTGGGGTAAGCTTATAACTTCATTCCTATGACTCATAACCTTAGCTCCCCAAACTTGTTGACTTTCAGCCAGATAGCTGAAGGTGGGACTTGTGACTGTAAATATGAATTCATGTAGACTACAGCTATGCAGTTTAGGACCTTTCAAGGAAGCTCTCTTCAAACCCAACAGGTCTACCTCGTCCATACTGATACAGTCATTACCTCCTAACATTATCCCTCCACGTTCCAGCAGAGATGAAGGGGACAATAGCTAAGGTACTATTGTCTTATACCACTGCCTCTAAGCATACTCCATTAATTACTTGGATCACTATGAAATAAAGAGCTGATATGAGATACTCATCTACTTAGTCATTCGTTAACTTCTGATAAAACTGAGCTTTGTCTTCTTATCTCTCTTTGCCAAACAAAGAGGCCAAGGCCAGCAACTGAACCTCATCCTTCACACTACTCACCTGATTCAATCAGTCACATATTGTAGTTGATCATTACGTATTCTAGATAACTACTTGTCCTCTATTCTATGATGTCAAATGTTTGGTGCGCTAACCATTATTTAATTGGAAGGAGAAGAGTCAAAGTTTCACTAATGTCATATCTTTCTTACTGTTTTCATGAGTGTAAAGGTAGCAGTAACTTAGCAATGTGTCTGGTCCACAATCAGCAGGAATAAATATTCTCTCTAGAATGAAAACATAATCTTTATCCTCAGTATACAGCCATTATACCTCATTCTGCATGGACCATTGTAATACAAAAGTTTTACAGTGAACAAACTTCTCCATTTTATTTTTTATCATGATTTCTGAATCCTCAAAATATGAACATAATAACATCCTTTGTCTAGGTGGGGACTTTGACGACACCTACTCAATTACCCAATTCAGCTGAAGGCCTAGCCCTTACTCATGGATGCTCTACATTTCTTGGGACCTGCCTCTCAAACACAACCACCATCAGCTTTGCTCTTCTTGCTTACCTGTCTGCTCATATCCAGCAGGCCTCTCATTTGGAAGACACCGGCACTTTCTTTGGAACAAGCTTATACCTCCAGCCTACAGCCTTTAGAGCCACTGGAAGAATTCCTAATTACTCACCAAATCTAAGGGGAAATGCAAGCTTTGAAAACTTTGGAAATCAACTTTAGAAACTTCACCATCAGTTCTAAAAATCTCTATTTTAGGCTGATGCCCTCATTGTGCAAATAGATCTGTATTCATTTGGTAGCAGTGACAAAATTTGGAGCTCGTTTGTAACAGCTTAATTCTGGAAACAGGTTTAGTTAGTCCCCACAACTATTTTCTCTGGTTGAGGGCATAACTTTAGATTTACACATATGTAACAGATTTTGGCCTTTCTCCCACCTACTCCAATGCTTTGGCACCACATGTATTTATAGCATGATGCGTATAGTAAGCAATCACACTGTAAAATAGTAAAGCAACTCCACAGAGTAAGTCATTGCCAATAGCAAAGAGCTGGTTAGCTAAAAGGGTGGTTAATGTTCTGAAATACTGAGTGGTTAACAATACTTCAAGTGGCTGTTGAGAGAACGCTTGTATTTACTCAGAGGTCAATTATTCACTCATAAATTTCTCAGTTTAATTTCCTTGTAGTTTATTTCCTCTGTTACATACTCATAATCATCTTCTCATAAGTTCTCTTCTTACAGCTACTAATTATTCTGTGTTCACCACATACACTTTTGTGCCATATACATGGTGAATATTAATTTCTGTAGCGCACAGATTTTTTTTAATTAAAGTAATGTTCTTTAGAAATAAATGCAATAACCATCAATTAAATGTAACAAATAAGGAAAAGTCATTAAACAAGAATGCCAATCAAGATGCCGAGCTGAAATTCAAATGACAGCAACCACGCTTCTATTGTTCCAAGAGGTTGATTTAATCAATATAAAGTCCACTGGTTTTCAGTAAGGGAACCATTCACACACATTACCTTTTTTTTCTCTGGAAAATGCAGTTACCAGCTCTGTACCTGGGGCAATCAAACAGCTTCTCTGCATCATCTGGAAAAAAGGTGTGCAAAAGGTGTGCTCCATACAATGTACTTCTGAGGAATCAACAGAGAAGACATCTCAGACTTTGCATGGTGTCTTCACTCCTCCACACGAATAACATCAGGTACAGCGAGCTGAAGCATTTGAAATACATCACTGAAAATAGAGGCTCTCATTCTCTGGGGACTCAAAACTATTTACTTCTACAGGAGACAATCAGGTGTTGCTTCTTTTTCTATCAGGATCTTCAAAAAAAAAAAAAAAAGATACACGATCCTTTTAAGGTCTGCAAGGGAGTTTTTCTGCATCAGCACATCCCTACTCTGTTTAATAAACGTAGGTGAGAGGGAAGGACATGGTCACCAGGATATTAGAACTGGATTAAGAAAAGTAGTCTGGTGGGTCTGACAAAGTCAGTACTTTGGATCTTGGCTTCAAAGGACAGGGGTAAGAAACTCGCAGCTCTGGAACTGGATGTCCAAGTATTTACTTCAGACATTTACAGGCTACTTAGGACTGAGCAGTTACACAGGGTCATTAGATGCTGTAGTTACACAAAACAAGAAAGCATACTTTAATGTGCATCTTACCAATTGTGTTTTACATACCTATTTGGCCCTTAGCAGGAAAAAAGAAATAGTAACTTCTGCTGTAGAAAAGTCTCTAATTCCAGACGTTGGATTGCGTCCTAGAGCAACCACATAGATCTGCTTTCCAGAATTGCAGCTAGACACACAGAACTCCCATTAAAGTAATTGATTGCTCTGTGAGCTTAATACTTCAATATCCCGGGTTCTATACATTGCAATACAATACACTGTATCATAATATATAGCAAATACCACTGAAGTCAGTTGGCACTGGCTAAGTAAAGACCAAACAGAGGATAGATATTAGAGTCCAGAAAGAGGCACAAGGGATATGGTAGAAGCCAGTAGCCAGCTGTGCAGAGTTTAACCTCTCTGTGATATTTCTGTGCGGGCTGCAAGCAGAAAATCCCATCCCATTATCTCCAGAGAGGGAAGAAGGCTCGTGAAGAGAGAAGGGCGAATTATTAAAGGATAGGCCAAGTATGACTGAGAGCTTATTAAAAAGGGAGGAGGATGGGTAAGCAGAGAAACAGCTTGCTAGGCTGGTTCTATTAAAATCTAAGGCCAGATCCTCTGTAAATTAGCATAGCTCCATTGACTTGGGTTGACTGGTTGACTTTTCTGGCTTTATGGCAGTTTACCAGCTGACATTTTAGCCCATTAACTTGAAGCACTGCATGTTTTCCTGAGAGTTTCGTCTTTGTTTGTTCTGTCCCCACTCTTTTTTCTGCCAGAACTGACAAAATTCTTCAGCTGAAACATCTGAGGAACGACATCTCATCAAAGATGGACGTTTCCATGGAAATATCTGTTTCAGATGATTTTTTTGGGTGTTTCACAGATAAAATATAAATAAGTGGTTGGACAAGTTTTCAATAAATCAAAATGGAAACTTTGCTGGAGAAGCTGAAATGTTGTTCGGGTTGCATTTTTCCTCTCCTTTCTCTAATAAACATACAACTCCTGAAGAAAAGAAATGACCAAAATGAAAATCTGCTGAAAACTTGCAAGAGGAGACAAGACCATATATCAGGTTATTCTCCCGCAGATACCTACATTTATAGGCCTAAGGGCAGGATGAGATGATGAAGAGCTGGTGGCAGTGAATGCAAGGCAGAGGAGGGAGAGAAAGTGAGAGGTAAGCATCCTGGCTTCCCTTTAGACGAGGGCCTTTTCTTTTCTCTCTCTCTTTTCCCCGCTCCTCCCTTCCCACTCGTTGCAGCTAGTGCCTCAAACCGTAATCTGCTGGAAAAAAAAAAAAAAAACTGAGCAAGCTGTGCCTCCCCTGCACCAGCCGTTGCTGATCGAGAGATCCTCTGACATGAATCTAGAGGATTTTTTCTTCCTCATTTTGAGCACTGATTTAATCATACAAATAGACTGACATTTAATCGTATGGGGAAGCACGTTCCAGGGGAGAAACTACTGTGATTGTTTCCCAAAGTATTATCCCAAGGAAGGACTGGCTAAGGAAGATGATGCATTGAAAATGATTTTACAAATAAATACATAAACTAAAATGCAGACTTCTGTTTAAATGCATAACAGAGTCTGACCACAATGGAATTTGGGTACCTACATCCCTGAGAGTCCCGTTGAGAGTCTCAGCCAAGGAATATTAGAGTAGGAATACACTGAGGACTCTGGATACATCCTACCACCCCCACATCCGCTAAGAAATCCCCTAAAACAGTGCTGGGGAACCACTCTTGGAGGTCTTACCTCATATGTGCAGTGCCAAGGCTGGGCTTTACAATACAGAGATAGTACCGGATACAGAAGGTTCAGTTAAGAATTTCCAGGGCTTTACCTTACCGCCTCTACCCAGAAAGCTCTCTGTAAATGAAATGTGCCAACTGAATCAATCTCTGCTTCTGGAAATGCAGTACCAGCTTCCTTGGCACAATTCAGAACAGCAAAAATGTAAGGAGCCTCCTACGACTGGGGAAGAGAGCTAGAGCTACCAGCTGCTCCGAGCATTTGTAGAGGAATACTTGGGGACTGGGCTGCAAATACACGAATATATTCCACTTTCCAGGAGCCTGAAGTATGTTTGGCAATATACAGGAGAGAACTGCTGATGGTGTGAAACCTCAGTTGGGAGGTTGACTAGAACAGTGCATAATCCTACACATGGATGAATACGGTCATGATATTTTATTGCTGTGCATAAGGTCCCATAAAGAATGTGTCACTCTGAGTTACTTCTCCCACATAAAGAATAAAAGATATGTTTAAATCAGTGCTTAGCTTTAGGTAGAACTTAGGTGCTGACCAGTGTGGATATCCCATGTGATGGAGCTAAGGAAAAGACACGCAGATTTGTCATCGCTGCCAAGTGGTTTTGTACAGGAAGTGCTAATGCAGAACGAGACAAGAACTGCTAATTCTGGTGGAGGGAAACTCCAGCTTTTCCTGTGAGCTAGTTAGGAGAGGTCAGCCAGACAAAAAAAAAAAAAAAGTTTGTTAAACTATAAATGCAATGAAAACTGAAGAGATTAAACTAGGGAAAGGTGTTGTTCAGTGTGTGTGTGTGATGGGGTGCCAGAATCTGGCTCTGAATAGTTTTGATTAACAAACCCGAGTTTGAATTGTTAGAGAACTGTTCATTTCGTTAAGCCATTATTCATGGCCTGTGACTGGTCATAAGTAATGTTCTGCATCTTGATGAGAGGATTGAAGCTTACACTGGAATGATGAATGCCTGACAGCAGATAATGAATAGTGTACTTCCCTCACAATTCACTAATGCTCTGGGGTTTCTGAATTGTAAGCTACCAGGCCAGCTCACTGAACAAGTACATTGAAATAACATTCCCCAAAGCAGCAGGATTTCAGCCCTTTCTCTATGGAGTAGAGCTTTATTTCTCTAAATCAAAGCAGTATAGGTCAAACAGGTGTCCTAGAGCTGTTTGTTGGTTTTGTCTCAGGCCTAAGCAGCCTGTAAATGCAACAAAACCCCTCAGCCTCCAACTCGTCCTTAGGGAGAGAGCTGGAGAGGTCCCAGTGAGGTCAGAACACAACTCTCCCAAGAAGTACTATCACCCCATGACCCAGGCACTTCCACTTGTAGTTGGAGCTGCATGAATACTTGCAAATAGTAACCACACGCTCACATAAATAGCAGTCAATGGAAGCCAAGTAATTCATTTATCAATATATTGGCCAACAGACCGTCTTCATTATTTAACTATTCTGGTAAAAGCTAATGCATAAAGAACTTAAATGGTACATGGATCTTGCACAGGGCCTTCAGCCAAGGGGAAATTTCACACAAAATGCCAGGCAGTTCAAAGTCTTCTCCGCATGCAAATAGAGCAGAGTAAGCTTCTGCTACACAGCGCTGCAGGATGACTAGCCAGGGGCAAAGCACTGCAAATGATGCTTGGACCAACACATTGCAACACTGTTTTCCAGTTTTATCATAGTCTCTAAACACCAGTTTGGCTTGTACCCAGACATATATATCTCCCCAGCTGAGTGTAATGCCAGTATGCAGAGAAAATGTTTCATTTACTGATCTGAAATGTGGAAGAGTTATCAAGTGAAGCTTGGAGAAAATCACCTGAGAACGTCAAGACAACATTTGAAAGACAATCCCATGCAGAGCACTTTAGCCATGACAGACAAGAAAAAAATTGTTTGGCTTGAGATATTTGTACTTCTTGGGCTGATCTTTCAACCCAGCTGAAGAGCCAATTAATTGAATTTACATGGCATATCAGTCTCCAAAGCAGTCAACATTCTGCAACTGTGTGAAGTCTGTTGCTGTGGCAGGCCTGCCTACACATCTTCAGCTAATAACACCACAATCTATTTGCCTCCTTTTACAACCATGTCTCTGCTAGCTGTAATGACAGCAATGGCACTCATTAAGTTGGTGGCTTGGGACAGGCTTCAAGTTGGGAATGGCTTATGTGAGAATCTCAGTTCAGCAGTATCCTGCTGGGGTAGTGGTGGCTACAAAAATAAACAAGCTGAGGCTTCCCACTGACCCACTGACACAGCATCAGTTACATTTTCACACTTGGCACCTTTTTAACAAATGATTGCACTGCGGTTGCATGAGGCAATAGTACACGCTCCATGAGTCCTTTGTGTCTGCTCACAGTGCTGAGCTCTTGCATCCCAGGGGGCCACTCAGTGCTTCTGTTTCTGACGGGTGGGTGATAGGACCAGGAATTATGGACTTTGTCTATCTTCCGGGACCAGTACATAACTTACCACATTATATTTCTTCTTGTGTCTTTACTGTGTCGATGTTCAAAATCTTACAGGATATTTTCATCTCCGACTGGAGAGGTAGCAGATTGGGTAATCCCAACCCTGACAGAAATTGCCTGTGTCATCTCAGCTAAATTACTCTTTCTGTGCTTCATGTTTTCCACATGAAATTATATTTTCTTTCTCCTACAACTAATCTAGCTCTTCCACTTAAACTGTAAATCTTTAGGCTGTGGGTCACTTCTGACTACTTATTGTACAGAATCCAGTGCAGTGAGAATAATTTTGACAAGTATAAGTATCTTGAATTCACCATCAAATATTTTGAATAACCTCAATTATATCCGAGTTGTCCCACATAAATGTATATTCATAGGGTTTAGACCCTTATGTTATTTGTAGATATTTACCAAGGAGCCTGTTTCATGGCCCTTTTCATAAAATCATAGAATTATCTAGGTTGGAAAAGACTTTCAAGATCAAGTCCAACTATCAGTTTGACCCACCAAGTCCCATCACTAAACCATGTCCCTTAGTGTTACATCCACACATCTCTTAAATACCCCATAGAGAAGAGAATACTATTCCTAAGCAGCCACAGATCTCCTTTAAATTAGCTCTGCATTTCCAACATCTAAATCCCAACAAATGCCGCCAAATTTCTTTGCAGCTCTCCAGCAACAAGGTACTGAAGATTACCTCAAATTTCAAATGCCCTATGAGGAAATTGTCCAGAGGAAAGTCACTAGGATTGAAGTGTTGAAGGTTGTTATGAGCTTTTGTTCACGGATTTCCTATTTCCTACCCTTTCTGTGGTTCATTTTCCTTTCCTCTATCTTACCACTTCCTCCATCTAACCCTTCCCCCTCATGGCTTGTGTACAGAATTCACATGTGCCTAAGGCTCCCTTTCATAGTATCTGCAGATACTCTCTCTTTTTCTCACTCAAGCCTACCCATTTCAGCTCTCAATTTTTTACTTCCAGCCATCGGGACCACCCCACCACATCAGAAATGTTGTTACACTTTCTTGACACTCTGATGTTCCACCAGCAGCCGTGTGAACAAAATTTCAACCACACAAATGGTCACAGAAAGGCAAGTAAGCATAGCTCCAAAGAGTTCAAAGCGCATTTGTGGTTTTCATGCTAGCATTTTTTGTGGTAGTCATTCACTGCTAGTTAGGTCTAGTATCAGCCTTAACAAATCAAGCCACTTCACTTTCAAAAGCCAGCCCATAATTAAAAAAAAGAAGGCCAATAGACTTTCAGTGATGATGCAATGATGTGCTCTCAGGTGCTCTTCTAGGCATGAGGCCAAAAGCTAAGTTACCATTTATGCAACTTTAAATGAATGGCATAAAATTAAGCTAGAATTTCTTATTGCAATTCCTAATTGTTTTGACTTTATTTTTTCCAACAGTCAGCAGGATTTTCTTCTAAAAAGTCTTTAAAAAAAATAGCTGCCTACCATAACTCTCAGTTTACTCAGATGACTACATCATACTTATAAGAGCTTTTACGTTCCTCACTCCTCCTTTTCTGTTTCTCAATAAGGCCAAATTCTACTCCCTTTATTCATACTCCTGCTTTATTTCATAGCTCACACCGTGGATTTTAGTACAGTGACTCTTAGAGTAAATTACTACTCCAGAGTGCCAGGACGACCTGGAGTCCTTGCTTAGGGCTGTTTCAGGCTTTTGTCATGCCTTTCTTATCCACAGTTTCATCATACCACGAAGCAAGGACTTTCTCACAGCTCATAAGATGGTTCCCTCAGAATCAGTAGACAGACACCTTCCCATGTTTACTGTTGCTTAATGGGAAAGCATAACCTCGTCACTAATGTGGCATGCTCTTACTACTTTAGCAATTCCACTACTACTTTAGCAGTCCCATCCTGTATCTATCAGTAAGAATGGTATTTATCGTCCTGTTTCAAGGAGGCAAGTTTTGAATGTGCTAATGGTTGTGGTGGTCAATGCCTCACTGAATCATGTACCCCATTAATATTCCCGCATTTTGGGGATAAAATATATGCTTTTAAGAATGGGTACCAGCAGCGGAAATGAGAATTCAGAACATTTAAAGCATTTAAAAGTATAAACCTCTTAGAAATATAGAAACATCAGCTACCTATCCTATTTCCCTCCGGTCAATTCCAGCCAATTTCCAGCCCAGCCAATTCAGTAGATTGCGTGTAAGTACTGTGAGGACACCCACCCGAGTTGGTGCACTAGGTAGGGCTTCCTTATTCAGCCTCTTCTTGAAAATCAGTTGGGATATTCTCAAGTATCAATCACAGAGCAAAACCAATTGATTACCAATCATGTCACAGAAAGAATTCCAAGAGCACAAAGTTAAATACCCCGAAGTTAGGGAAAGACAGAGTTAAGATGATCATGACCTAGTCTGGAAAGGACAAGCTGCTACACTTGATGCCAAGTAGCCTCAGGGGAATGTGCAGTAACTGGTTACCCCAGTGCCCTATAAAATCTAGTCCCAGGCCTTCCACAGTTACTATTAATAGGGGTTACAAACAGCCAGGGAACCATAGCATGAGATTAACTGTTATTATATCTGTTTCACAGATAAACTATCTGACAACCAGTAGAACTGAAATGGAAACCAGGCCTCTACAGCCCTATCAGTAGGAGTGCTACAGCAGGATACTGAAGAACAGAGTGCTCATAATGGGTATGCAGATAAGGGCAAAGCCAAGTTTTAGCCTATTCCACTGCTGTGCTCAAATGAAACAAAAGTACAGTCAGAAGTGAATTCTTGCTACTGTTATCATGTCTCCACACATAATTCCCACCTCTCATCTCTGACCTCCAACAAAAAGTTATAGCATGGAGGTGATCTAAGGCTGCAGACAGACAAGCAATTACACTACATGAAGTTGCTGTTGCCTCCTAAATGGTGGTTTCTGGCCCTGTGGTAGAGATTATCGCTTCTGTAGCTTGAAAACTTCAGAGTGAGCCCTAATCTGTTTAAGGCCAAGTTACTTAGGTTAAAGAATTTAAATAGTTGCCTTGAGTCAACTGGTTTTGACAGAGTGGGAGCTTCCTTACAAACGTCTCTGCCAGTTGAATCCTGGCGGCAGCTCACCTCCAGCTCTAAGGTGTTGATGAGCACCTTAGGGCAGTAGGAGACGGTTTAAACTTGACCGTAAGAAGCAGAAGACGCAACTAGCACACCCAGTGAATGGGGGACTTTTCCTGAAAAGGCCAGAACATGATTTGGTTGCTTGCTAAAAAAAGCAGGCTCTCTTGCAAAGGCGTATCATTAGCAGTTAGGAAGGACTGGATATGTCACTTGTAGGTCACCAGGTGATGAGCTAGCTATACAGAGCCTTCCACCTGTTGGTTGCCAAT
This sequence comes from Anseranas semipalmata, assembly GCA_013399115.1. Taxonomy (NCBI): domain Eukaryota; kingdom Metazoa; phylum Chordata; class Aves; order Anseriformes; family Anseranatidae; genus Anseranas; species Anseranas semipalmata. Next base: position 459,759 of record VXAA01005745.1, on the reverse strand, counting down.
TGAATTCAACCCTGCATCAAAATTATGGCCAGGCCTTTTAATTATATGTTTGCATCACACTGGCTTGAGTACTTTTCAGGCACTGTTTCTCATGTGGGTGTCTAGCGTCTGGCATAATCAGGCCTCATCGTCATTGGGTTCCTTAATCAAAGTTTCTGGAATAGGAGTCTATAGGGAGCCTGGGCTGAACATAAACTGTTAATGCTATTAAAAAAAAAAAAATAGTTACCTTATCTTCAGTGCTATTTTAACCTACGCTAAGGGCCTACATTTTCTGCTATCATATGCACAGAGAAAGCAAGGAGAATTAAAAAAAAAAGAGAGAGAGAAACCAAAATTTTCAATGTTATTTTTTCCCCCAAAACACTGTATTGGGGAGCAAGGAGGAAGACAATTTATGCTACAGTTTCTGAAAGCAGGTTTCATGAATCTTTCTGGGCTTGACAGTACTACTGATTCCTCCAAAACAACTCAGCCTGAAACCGACAACTCATAATGTTAAAGTTAGGTATAGTTACAGTTGAGTGAAAAGGGACTTAGAATGGAAATTGTTATGCAACTGCTACTTTATGAATTGCTGCCAGATCTGCTGATAACACAAAAAGCAGCCGCTTTCTTCTGATTGATTTGGTACTCTTTTATCCTTCTGTGGCATGACAATAGTATCCTCTAAAAGACAGTATTGTCTGGAGTTGTCTCTCTCTTTTTTTTCTTTGCATAGACAAAAAGAAATAAATGCATTGTATTCAAAGACACAAAATCTTTGGAATTCACAACATTTGGTGAAACTGGAAGTGATCAAATAAGTACTAGTTTAATACGTTCTGATACTTACACATACCTATATTCCAAAAGGGAATATGCTGTGTTTTACTTTGGTGAAAGCAGAGTCCCAGCACACTGAGTGCTCTTATGTTTTCTCATCAATATCTCTTATGCCATATCAAATAGGCCACTGCGCTGAAATCACAGCTATGTTTCAAGAAGTCTGCGTTAACTTTATGAACGCATCATAAAATGGGAACTCCATAACTTTGTATTGACACTGTTTTACTGTTGCAATTTACCATTGTAATGGCACTATTTAGGAAACAATGAATGGGCTGCAATAAGATAATTAAGGGATAATCTCCATTACTTCGAAGTATACAAAGCAATAAACAGCTGCCAAAACTGATTAATAGCTGAAGTGAAGTTAAGACATTTAATCAATCTAATAAACCATTTATTGCAAGAATACACCAGCTTACATGAACTACAAAGCATTTATCTTATTGATACAAACTGCAGTATTTTCTTTTCTTTAGGATGTAATATCATGAGACCTTGATTATTCTTCTATTAAAGTCAAGGATAAAACTCCCATTGTGGGCCCAGGGTCAAGCCTTCACTGAGCTGATACCAATGAAAATAAATGCTTCCTTTTAATATAGAACAGTTCTGCTAAAAAACATTTTTTTTTCCCCTATTATAAAACATCCCGTGGCATTGAAAGGGGAACATGTTCTAGTGGCAAGGACAAATGTCAGGAGTCATGATGAAAATCTGGATCTCCTCTAGCTTATACTGCAATTTCCAGTAAAGTATTGTTTTATTTGTACCTCCACCTCCAATCTGTAAAATGGAGATAAAACCATGCACCTGTTCTATGGGATTATTTAGGATTTAGTTCATGTAGGGTATAAAGAATCATAGACAGAAGATACTGTACACACTTAGGAGTGTCTGGAAAGTAAAGAAAGGAAACAACAGGGGTTGCTCTTGATTCTGTTGCATTGGTCTTGTAACTGGTACAAGAAAGGGAGGGAGGGGAAGGAGGCTGAACAACGCTGGTTAGGGGAAGGGAGCTGTTTCACATGTGACAGCAGTGCTGCCAGTGCAAGTACAGCTGAGCTCTCTGAACTCCCATTCTGCTTCCTACAGCCCCACAAGAACATGGGCTTCCTACAACCTCTAGCAAGCTATTGGTATACTTGCTTGTCTGCTTAGACTGAAGGGGTGAGGGAGGCTGTGACAGTAGCAAAGGGACAATCGCAGGGAGAGATGTCCCCTCCTGGCATGGTCTCTCACCCTATTTCCACATTATGTATCACCATAAACGGTAGCTCCCCCACAAAGTGAAGTACGTACCAAATTCCTTAATAAAGATGAGTAAACAGGTAGCTGTTTGACAGGAGTTTTACAATGTAAATTGTAAAAACAATCTTACCAACATTTAAAGCATACATAAAACATTGGCTCAGGGTGAGAATCATATTTGTCAAGCCTTGCAAAACGTGCTTTTCATCAGACAAGATGTTTGTATCTCCTCATCCCTGCATAGGATATTAGGAGGAAGTTTTTCACTCAGAGGGTGGTGAGGCACTGGAACAGGCTGCCCAGAGAGGTTGTGGATGCCCCATCCCTGGAGGCATTCAAGGCCAGGCTGGATGTGGCGCTGGGCAGCCTGCTGTAGTAGTTGGCAACCCTGCCCAGAGCAGGGGGGTTGAAACTAGATGATCTTTAAGGTCCTTTTCAACCCAGGCCATTCTATGATTCTATGATTCTATGATTCTGCATAGAAAAGAAGCATTAGAGAACATGTTCTCCTCCTCTACATTATAATTGCCCTCTCCCTGCACAGAAATTGAATATCTTTTTAGTGCTGGATGACTCTCAAACTTGCTCTGAATCAACCCCTTTGTCTTAATGCTAGTGGGAAGCTACTTTGGTTTATCCAAATATAAATGTTGATACAGAAACTCATACCAAATAATAACAGAGGTATGAATTTATTGTTTCAGCAAAAGCTTCTATGTAAATTAACCATTGGATAATTAAAAATGCCTCCAGTGTCTGGGCGGGTAAAAGATCAAGCACTTGTTGGATTACAACATAGCTAGTGCTGCGATAAAGCTTCCTAAAGGCTTAGGAGCAGGAGCTCTCAGCCTTTGCAGGTAACAGGACCAATTCCATCAGCCAGCATGTACTAACTCCTATTCATCTCTGCCAATCTAACCTGCAAGGGACTGTTTGCAATTGCAAGACTCTCGCCTGGAGAAGCCGAAGCTAAACAACAGGTTGAAACTTGCACAATTGGATGCAGTGCAAGCAGTGGCATTGCGCTCATTCCCTGTGCAAGTGTTTGTCATAAGACTAGGACGGGCAAACCTAAAATACAAGTCCCAGAAACCTGCAATACTGGTATATCTGCATGTACTGCTGCCTAGGGAGTGTTAGCTTTGTGAGAGAAAACACAGCTAGATTTTGAACAATCTTTTTCTGCATTAAACAAATGCACCAATTTGAAGACTTGCAGCAAGATATTTAAACGTGTTGACCGTAGGAATATACTCACTGAGAGTGAAACGAGGCCCCAGAGTTTTAAGTACTCTTCCCCAGAAACTAGATGGGGTACTACCATAGATTAGAAATTCCTCGAGGCCAGGCCTGTTGCCTCCCTTTAGGGTAAAGCACTGCAATGAGAGCAGCTGTGTGCTCTTGCTAGAATTAAACACAATGGGCATCTCCGCATCTTGGCCGGGCAGTTGAATTGTCGTATTTTTTCCACTGTTAATTAAAACTGTTCAGAATTACCTATGTTATATATCCATATATATATATATATATATATATATATAGGCGGGCTGTGGCTTTCTCTTTTCAGAGCAAAAGAGATAGTTGTAACCACTGTTGCAAAAATTCACGTTGCCTGGGTCTATGCCAGTTACAAAAGGATTTTCCCCAATTAGTTCATGGAATTTGAAGTGATATCCGTCCTTTTTGTAGCAAGGTTGCAATAGAGGCTTGTATACACATTGGAAATATGTATTTTTTTTTCTTCCAGGAGAGAAATGTGGCTGCAGTTCCTTATTTACCACCAATACAATTTCTTACATATTTTCTTCCTCAGTTTCACGCTCTGACGGCCCCACATCAGAGCTAGGTGGGCTCCCCTACCCACCTTGCCCAGCATCATGCCGCACACGCTGGCCAATGGCCGGCATTCAAGGAGCACAGGGGAGGCAGGGCTTGCACATGGCACTCCTCTCCCTGGTGCATCGGAATTGGGAATTCCTAGACAGGCAGGCTTTCAAGATGCTCTAGAAAAAAAATATATATGTATTTTCACTTGTGAGAAGCTGCCAAGAGTGCCCTTGATACCTCCTAGTTCTACCTTCAGAAAAACACTTCATGGCCACCTGTAAACACACCTCACCCTGCAACCACCACACTGCCTTCTCAGGGAATTACAACCAGCTCCTGACAGGAACCAGGCCCCCGCAGGCCCAGCACCGATGTGGGATGGCGCTGAAGAGGAAAAGGGCGCGCAACCCCTTCCACACCCCCCCGCCGCCTCCCCGCCTCAGGGGCCCCTCACGGCCCCGAGGGCCTTCGAAAACGAGCCTCGGCCCCGCCTCCATCCCGTGGCCACGCCCCCACCCCATGGCCGCGCCCCCTCCTGGCGGCGGGGCGAGCAGCCTTTTGTACGCAATAACAATAGCCGCTCCCCC